>CM077234.1:14201114-14318614 GCA_039654775.1 Spinibarbus caldwelli
AATTCCTTATATATAAGGAATTATAAACAGCAGGAAATTACTGATAGGGAAAAGATTTCCCGTCAAGTCCTTTCCATGCTCTGCCCACCAACCACGAATCGCTGGCAATGGACAGACAATTCTCACCGCAACATGCAGCATGCAGCATGTATTTTGCTCCTGTGGGAGCTAAACACGCTTTGTTCATGCACTAGATTACCTCTGAAATCAAGCGAGAACAGAAACCGCTGCCACAAAAGCGTCACTATTCCCGCGAGAGGCAAACGCACTCATGCAAATGCTATCTACAACCTCGGGTTAATGGTGAAGTACTCACGTCCCCTCTCAGTAGTCCCACGAATGCATCACAATGAGCACAAGCCGTCTACTTGTGAGTCGAGCATGTTCAATTCATGCCTATCCCTTACAAAAAAATAAGCAATGGATGCAATGAACACATTCAACTCCCTCGAGAGCTGAACGTGCTTGCTCTGTACCACACATACAACATGCGAGCTGTGTGACACTGCGGGTATCAGAGCAAAGCCACTGGCAAGAGAACATGCACTCCTAGTCATGATTAGCTTTCTGCTAACATAAACAAACGGTCAGTGAAGACGAAGAAGATGTGTTCTCCAGTTGCCCTTTTATACTGTGGTCGTGCTGATAATGATGTCATAGGCTGTCGCCGGCCAATGTTATTGTCGTGTTTAGATGTATGCTTCAGACACCGGTCATGCCAAAGTCATTCCCCATAGTGGCTGCTATAGGATGCAGTTCAAAGTTCCCTCGGAAGGGAAGTTTATTTTTAATGACGATCCAGACTACGTCAGTAAGAACTCGGTCCTTTGTTCACTTCATTTTACCGTGGATTTGTTTACAAACAAGGCACAATTTGGGGGGGGGCGTATTACAGAAATATCCTAACATTAAAATCTCATCTTATCTGTTTGGTAACCATGGTAATTTCAGTTAGGACCACATTTAGGACAAAAGCTATTACAGAACAGCATTTCCAGATAGGAAGAGGGTATTACAGAAACCTCCTAACTTGACAAAAAAATCCTAAAAACTGTCTTACTGTCCTAACTTCAAAATTATTTGAAAGCTAACAGAAAAACCGCTTACAGTTGCACTGTCCAACAATGGTATTACATTTATTAATAATTGAAAATGACGAACGGAGATGTTTAATGGTAGAAAGACTCTTGGAGGACCCTGAAGATGTGTTACATTTTGATGACAAAACACTTATAAGTAATTACAGACTGCCACGCAACAGGAACTGCAACCAGCATTACAGAGACCAACAAAAGCGTCACTGAGCATTACCGGTAGTAGTGCAAGTAACTGATTTTCAAAGTAAAGTAGCTTTTGTTTACCTCATCAGCAGCTCCTGCAGTGTTGGTTGCTTGGTAACAGACCTGAGAGTGGATTGTCGAACTTGATGATCCAATTTAAGATTTCCTAACTAGAGATAAGATACGATTTTGTCAGATAGGATAAGAATCCCAAATCAAGTTAAGATTTGCTTCTGTAATACGAATTTGTGAAAAATCCTAATTTAACATATCATATCTTAAGTTAAGACCTAAGATAAGAAACTCTCTGTAAGTCACTATTGGTCACTGTTGCTTTGTCTCTTCTTACAGATTGTTTGATATGTATTGAGTTATGCGTTTTTGACCTAAATCACATCAGCGTCCATCTGTGAAGGATGTACGCTGTCAAACATACACAAGTGTTAGCCAATCATAGCTGTGGGCATTTACGTCCAAGTCTACAATCCACCATGCCTATTCAAACAGAGTGTTCTGATGAGGGGGGTTAAAAACAGGACAGAAAATAGCATATTACTTCTAAATTATGATTTTTTTTGATGGAAAAACTTGATAACATTATAAGTGGACCTCAGAGAACAGTACAAAATAAAAAAAGCATTTCATGTTGTGTTTAAAGACCCTATGAAATCAGTTTTCTTTGTGCCCTGTTTTCTGTTTGATATTTTTTTGATGAGATATTTTGAATTAAACCTGAGAGATTTCTGTCCCTTTATTGACAGTCCAGGTAACCAAAAGTTTAATGATTCAAATATTGTAAAAAGTAGTCCATATGAATTGAATGATTTAATCCAAGTCATAAATCATTTTATATGCAGGTGAAGTTAGTAGGGTTGAGCTTCAACTGTATTTCATGAGCTCCATTAGGGGTGGGCGATATGACCATAATCTTATATCACTATTTGAGTCATTTTATTTCACGGTAACGATATCTGTATATATAACAATATAGTTATTTTTGCTTTAAATGAGGTCTTTATGTTATCAATTTTTGATACCATAGAAATTTCATAATTCTTGTCACCAGTGTCAGTATCACCAAAAACCTAATACTAGCCAAAAAAAAAGGTAAACAGTCAGCGATTAAATAAGAATAAGAAACTAATTACAAGCACAGACCAAAAAACTACAGTAGAACAAATGAAAAAAAAAGTTTGTAGTGTCCAGGTACAGAGACTGAATAATCAAATGTAAAATATCATTGCATAGTTTTCACTGTATACATTTAATATAGATTAATTGTTGTTAAAACTACAAAGTAATTCAGTAAAGAGCAGTGAGTGATTTTTCTCTCTTTTAATTTCTTGGATTAACATTAAAGACACCGACTGCAGCTAGTAAATTAGTTTTTATGAACTTTTTAAATTTTGTTTACATGAACTTTCCATGGAGGGGGAGAAATCTCCTAGGTTTTATCTGTTCATGTTTTGAAAGTTTAACAAAAGTCTTACAAATTTGGAACAACATGCTGATGAGTAATCTGCAAAGATGGCAGAATTTTCATTTTTGGGTAAACTATCTCTTTAAAGCTAAATGACATAAACTGAAAGCCAGAAAACTTTGTATTTCACAAGGTCTGTAATAGCCATTTATGCTATATGTAACTGAATGAAGCCAGCGCTGACACCATGGTTCTTCTGCTCTTCAGGGGAATTTTTAATCAAGGCTACCTTTGTCCTAAATGCGGAAACGGGGCTCATAAGGGTTGTCTTGGAAAACTAGGAGCCTGTGGAAGGGCAGGTAATGGTCAGTAAAGAGCCTCTGCATTAACCAAGTTGGCATTTCACTGTTCAAAGAATTATGTGTGTTCCTGGAATTTATATCCAGATGATTTCAGATTCTTTTTCATGTCAGAGATTCATGGGTTTTGAGACGTACCATAAATATTTCAGTGAATGTTGTAATGTAACTGTCATACCATAGTCTGAAGGTAACAGAGATTGAATATTCCTTTACTATAGGAATAAAAGCTTATATATGTATGTATGTATGTATGTATGTATTATTTTCACAGAAGGCTGTGAAAATAAATCTGCATTAATCTTTTTGATCTTTTATTTAAGAAAATCACAAAAATCTAACCTTTCATTGGAGAATAAGAATTTAAAATGGGGAGCAATATCATTATGAAATAAATGTTTTTCTCTAATACACATTGGACACAATTAATGATACCCTTTTATTTAATACTTTTTGAAACCTCCATTTGCCAAAATAACAGCTCTGAGTTGCCTGATGAGGTTAGAGAACACCTGACGAGATCAGAGACCATTCCTTCATCCAGAATCACTCCAGACCCTTTAGATTCCCAGCTCCATGTTCATGTTCTGCTTCTCTTCAGTTCACCCCACTTTTTTATAGGGTTCAAGTCAGGGAACTGGAATGGCCATAGCAGAAGCTTGGTTTTGTGCCCAGTCACACATTTTTGTGTTGTTTTTAAGGTTTGTTTTTGGATTATTTTCCATTGGGAAGATCCAAACATGGCCCATTATAATATTTCTAACAGAGTCAGTCACTCTTTGATTTTTTTTTTTATCTGTTAGTATTTGATAGAATCAAAGATGCCATGTATCTAAACAAGATGTCCAGGACCTCCAGCAAAAATATAGGCCCACAACATTAAAAATACAGCAGTATATTTTATTGTACACATGGGGTACTTTTTATCCCTGTGTTCACCAAACCCATCTTTAGTGTTTGCTGCTAAAAAGCAATTTTCTTTAGTTACATCTGACCATAGAAGCCAGTCCCGTTTGAAGTTCTAGTTGTGTCTGACAACTGAATATGCTGGGGATTGTTTTTGGATGAGAGCATTTTTTTTTTTTTTCTCTCTCTTGAAACCCTCCCAAACAAAATCTTAATTATTGCCCTGATTGTGGAAATGGGTCTAGCTCTTTTCTGAAAGTCACTTTCTGATTTGTGAAGCTCAGTTCTGTCATGGCAACTCTCAGAGGTATTGGCATGGTAATGTACATGACAATGTTAATGTATTTGGTCTTGGCGGAATAGATCTGCTACGCTGCTGCTGCTGCAGCAGAGCAAGTACCGAGACTTGCTACTGCCAATACATCCACAACATGCTGCTGTGAGCATGTAGGAAATACTGCTGCTGCACATGTAACACATATGAATAACCCCATATAGCATATATGAATCACCTTGTAGCAGATCTATACAGGTGGAGCTGGGGAAGGTGGAGGGTTTCTGAAGTGCGCTGCCAAACTGTTACAGCAAATGAAAGCCAGGTATTTGAATATTGAGCAATGAGCTCATTGGCTGCTGATACAGGACAAAACCAATCAGCTGAGCCATATGATAATGATGTCATTAGGTCAGATTGAGTTGGACCTATCGGACTGCGCCAACTTAAGAATTTCATGCCTGAACTCTGTATTATCATTTGCTGCACATCAGAAATATATTCTTTGGGTTTTCTCATTGTGATGGATGATTAAGGGAATTTGGCCTTTGTTTTCCCTCCTATTTATATTCCTGTGAATCAGGAAGCCATGGCTGGATAATTTCATGTTCATAATGACCCTGGTGTGCTCAAAATTGTAAATATGAATGGGAATATACTTCACAGATATTTTACTCATAAGAATTTCTAGGAGTAGCCTACCAGTAATTGTGTCCAACGTGTATTTGAGAAAAACATCTATTTTATAATGAGATTTTCCCCTATTTTGAATTGTTTTAGTTCAATGAAAGGTTAGATTTTTTTTTAATTTTTTGAAAATAAAAGATCAAAATGATTAAAGGGGTCATATAGTACGATTTCACCTTTTTAACTTTTGTTAGTGTATAATGTAGCTGTGTGAGCATAAACAACATCTGCAAAGTTGCGAAGCTCAAAGTTCAATGCAAAGGGAGAAATTGTCTTTTACAGAATTAGCATAGCATCGCCTACAAAGAACGGCAGGTAAGGGACTACAACAAAATACTTCCGGGTAACTTTTATCATAAACCCAGATAATCCCCGCCCCCGGGAACATGCAAGGAAGGGGCGAGGCCATGCTGCGCTGCTTTAGAGAAGAGGAAGAAAACTAGGCGTGCACGTAAAAATCTATTCATATACTGTATGAATCGCAATTCTGTCTTCTAATGATTCTAATGGATTCACAAGTTTCAAAATAAATGTTCTAAAGCAGCGGTTCTCAATCCTGTTCCTCGCGTCGCCCTGCTCTGCTCTGCATCTCTCTCACTCTCTCTCTCTCTCTCTCTCTCTCTCTCTCTCTCTCTCTCTCTCTCTCTCTCTCTCTCTCTCTCTCTCTCATTCAGACCAAATGAACTGTTCCATTTATACACTTATTTTCACATAGCTATGACAAGCATTAAACATTGACGCGCATGCGGTTGCCGTACTGAATTAAAGTTAAATCATGATAAAACCATATAATGGTAACATAAGCAGTAGCATAATAACAGCGTATCTAAAAGTATGAGACAACAACAAACAAAAAAACATAGGCCTACCATTAAAAGCCGTGCTTGCACAGGTTCTGCGCGATCCTCTTCACTAATATCCTCTGCGTTTCAATCGGGCTCAAACTGATAAGCAATATTGACAACGTCATTGTTTATAATACAACTGGAACACATGCCGCTGATCTGAGGGGCGGGACGTTGAGACACGCTCTAGAGGAGGTTTAGCCAATCACAACACACTGGGCCAGCTGACCAATCAGAGCCCATTGCGAATTTCTGAGGGAGGGTCTTCACAGAAACAGGAAATCAACCGGCTGTTTTTATGCTAGCTGAAAATCAGTGTACAATACAGGTAAAATATGTGAAAAAAAAGTTTTTTTTTTTTTTTTTTTTTTAAATTAAGCATGAACACATGTTGCTGTGCACCCCATAAACACAATCAAGCCTTTGAAAAAATCCATTAGATCACCCCATTAATAATGCAGGTTTATTTTCACAGCCTCCATATATACATACATACAGTGGTGTGAAAAAGTTTTTGCCCCCTTCTGTTTTTGTTTTTGTTTTTTTCCTCATTTTTTGCATATTTGTCACACTTCATCAAACAAATTTTAATTTTACACAAAAATAACCCGAGTACATACAAAATGCAGTTTTGAAATAATGATTTCATTTATTAAGGGAAAAAAGCTGTCCAAACCTGCCAGGTACTATGAGAAAAAGTAATTGCCCCTAAATATAATGACTGGTTGTGCCACCTTTTGCAGCAACAACTACAATCAAGCATTTGCGATAACTGGCAATGAGTCTTTCACATCGCTGTGGAGGAATTTTGGCCCACTCTTCTTTGCAGAATTGTTTTAATTCAGCCACATTGGAGGGTTTTCAAGCATGAAAGGACTGTTTTGTTTTTCTTGAGACATTCAGAGGTGGACTTGCTGGTGTGTTTGGGATCATTGTCCTGCTGCATAACCCAATTGCGCTTGAGATCACAACCTGACGGCCGGACATTCTCATTCAGGATTTTCTGATAGAGTCCAGAATTCATGGTTCCATCAATTATGGAAAGTCGTCCAGGTCCTGAAGCTGCAAAGCAGCCCCAGACCATCACACTACGACCATCATGTTTGACTGCTGGTATGATGTTCTTTTTATGAAATGCTGTGATGGTTTTACGGCAGGTGTATCGGGACACACACCTTCCAAAAAGTTAAACTTTTGTCTCATCAGTCCACAGAATATTTGCCCAAAAGTCTTGGGGATAATCAAGATATTTTTTGGCAAATTTGAGACGAGTGTTTGTTCTTTTTGGTCAGCAGTGGCTTTTGCCTTGGAACTCTCGCATGGATGCCGTTTTTGCCCAGTCTCTTTCTTATTGTTGAATCATGAACACTGACCTTAATTGAGGCAAGTGAGGCCTGCAGTTCTTTAGATGTTGTTCTGGGTTCTTTTATGACCTCCTGGATGAGTCGTCATTGTGCTCTTGGAGTAATTTTGGTTGGCCGGCCACTCCTGGGAAGGTTCACCACTGTTCCAAGTTTTCTCCATTTGTGGATAATGACTCTGACCGTGGTTCGCTGGAGTCCCAAAGCCTTAGAAATGGCTTATAACCATTGTTTTGTTTCTCATCTGTTCTTGAATTTCTTTAGATCGCGGCATGATGTGTTTCTCTTTAAGCATGCTTCACTTTGTCAGACAGGTTGTGTTTAAGTGATTTCTTGATTCAACAGGTCTGGCTGTAATTAGGCCTGGGTTTGTCAAGGGGAAATTCAACTCAGCTTTCTAAAATATTGTGGTTAATCAAAGTTCTATCATAATTTAACAAGAGGGGGCAATTAATTTTTCACGTAGGGCCATGTAGGTTTGTACAGCTTTTTTCCCTTAATAAATGAAATCATCATTTATTATTAAGCATATTAAGCATTTTGTATTTACTTGCATTATCTTTGTGTAATATTAAAATTTGTTTGATCTGAATCTTTTAAGTGTGACAAATATGCAAAATATTATAAAAACAGGAAGGGGGCAAAAACCTTTTCACAGCACTGTATATATACAAATATATTATAGACCTTTTAACTTCAGTTTCACATTTTTGTAAAAGATGCATGTGCAACATGCAACTATTCCCTTTGAATTTAACATACAAAGGGAATAGTACAAAGCAGCAACAACAACAATAATAGTAACATAAACAAATGATAATAAATTAAAGAACAAAAAAATCTTTGTGAATATCCCCTTAGTGTGGCTCTCTGGATATAAAGCAAATAATTCTACTGTATTTACTTGCTGTCTAATCTTTAGACTCTATAATAGTGCCACAGAATTGTAATTTGTACATGTACAGCCTTTTTTGCTGCCTTTACAATTTTTCTTTTACTCTTTCATCATGATTTCAGGTGCTGCTGTTCAAAAACCACAGGTGAAACCACAGACAAATTCATCTAAATCTAAATAGTTTGTCCATATAATACACTTCAAAGAGGGTATTTCCAGATTGCAATATAAAATGATCTTCCTTTATGGATATTTGGAAGAATCCAAAGAGTAAATTATTGTATAATGCTGTTTGAAGTATATTTTAATTTAAATGTATGTTCATACCACTGACAGAATGCAGTCTTTAACAGAAATAACAGAATCGATGTTAGATTGTTTCTTTGTGTCAGTGTGTTAATTCACTTTGACAATATTTTTTACCAGTATTGCAAAAAGCAGATAATAATAGCTGAGTGTGTTCATATGGCAGAGAATCTGTTAATGATATTCTCTCCATTCTCTTATTTCACAGAGAAAGACAACACCTAGGAAACAAGAAGACCAAGGTAGGTGTCTTTCTCTTCAGCATGATTCTGTATATAGACTGTGAAGTTGTCAAGACTGGTTTAAAACTCTTTTATATATTATTACTACTAAACATTTAATGTGCTACACAGAGTCTTTTGATCCACATCATCAACCTTATTGTTGTTAATATGAGGAGGTTCATTCAGGTGCTAATTGCTGGGAGCTCAGTGAGTAATTCTTTGAATTCAGATCCATATGGCCTTCCCAATACACTGTGTATCATCAGAATGATGATGAGGATGAGGATTATCTCCATTATCATGCAATAATATTTTGGTAGTTGAAATACTTCTGGGAATGTTTGTAGAGTGTGTAACTTACTCCATCTAAAACTACTTTAAACAGTCATGATGATTCCTAGAACCATGTCACGATCATATGCACAACCAAAAACAAAATGAGCAATCGGCTCGAAACAACACGTTTCTGGTAAGAAAACAATTAAAGTAGTTTGAAAGGAAAGTTAGATGGCAACTGTGTGCCGACCTTGTTATGTGTTTTGTCATTCTCAGAAGAATTACTTGTAAACAGTCAGGAGAGATTCTCATTTTCCTCCAAAAACACTACCACATCATTTTATTTTCAGAATGGTGAAACTTCGTGCTCAGCTTAAACAAGTGCTGATTTTCAAAATTGCTGCCGTTCGGTTTTGCTCTTCTGGGACTAAATAACAATCCTGAAGTGCTGAAGAGACTTTCACATGCTGTCGAGGTTGGAAGGGGTGTCTTTATGTTGATGGGAAGTAGAAGTGGTCAAAACAGTATATTATAGAAACGGAACAAAATTACCTTGCTTATTTTGTTACTGTATAATTTAAATGATAAATTTCTGTTATTAGTTATCCAAGAACACAACATGGGATATTCTCTTCTTCCTCTTCAATATCATCCTCAGTTTCCTCACGTGGATAGGTTGTTTCAGGATTACTATCTGGAACACTTTTCTCTTCCATAGATCTGCTTTGAGAAAACTGTACTTGTATGTTATGGTTTAAGAATTTTGTCACAAATTTGACACTGCTGGTGAGCACCACATAAACCACCTGGGATGTCAAATATGTGTGATCCTTTTAGTTAGCTTCAGGCAAGGGCTGCTGAGCACCAGTCAAAGTTGCCAGGGTCAATTTAGTGGGCTGTAGTGGCAGGAACACTCCTCCTCTGTGCTGTCCGTTACTGCCACTGCTGTACCATATTATTGTTCAGGATTCAGAAGACCTCAGCCTAAACAGCCTAAATTGTAATAATATTATACAATATTGCTGTTTTTACTATATTTTTGATCAAATAAATGCAGCCATGGAAAGCATAAGAGACTTCGGCGACACATACATGCATACATACATTTGCCACTACTATATCACTACCAGAAACATGCCTTGGCTGTCGCAAAATTAATTCCTGGTTATAAAAGGCCTATAGTTGTAAAAGTCACTGTAACTGTCATATTTAAATTAACTATATTAATCATGTCAAAAGGCTGAATGATCACAGTATTTAGCTTTTATACTGTACAGTATATGAAAGCAAAGGCAAGAAGCTTAGTTTACTAACAGAGGATGCAGTTCAGTCTAGAGGCATAGATCTCCATAAACCTCTCCAGTACATGTAAAACAACTGTTTTTACTGTCTACTTTAAGACCCGGGCACCTGGAAGTATTAAAAACAACAAGTTTATAGACTGGATACCAAGGA
This sequence comes from Spinibarbus caldwelli, assembly GCA_039654775.1. Lineage (NCBI taxonomy): Eukaryota > Metazoa > Chordata > Actinopteri > Cypriniformes > Cyprinidae > Spinibarbus > Spinibarbus caldwelli. Next base: position 14,211,403 of record CM077234.1, read on the forward strand.
GCTGTTTTATGCTAGGAGAAACCCCCAGCCTCAGTCTAAGGCTTCAGGGGGAGTTTATGTTGTTCCCCAGCCTTATGAACCGCCGTACACTGAGGCTCTAGAGTAAGAAACGGCCTCAGATGATCTCCTTCTCTGTCATTGGTTAGTGACACTGCCTCTGATTTAGTGGATAGGGTTGCGGAAACAACAATTGCTGCTGTGCATCACTTTATTTGTCCTTTGTGAAAGAGCGAAGTGGACATTCGCTTTGGGTTTTGAAAGGCCACCCACCACTGAGCTCCAGCACAATTCTGGAGTGGAGCAAAAACAGTGGTTGTGTTGCTTGACGTAAAATTCATTTCATAAACTGTTTATAAAAGGCCATAGTTGTTATTAGGTGTATCATAAGCATAAGCTATCTGGCTTTTTAAAAAAAAAAAAAAATTATTTGTATTTTATTTTGCCTAATTGCTCTCTATCAGTTTCATAAGACACATCACCTGTAATCTTTTACATAATTCCTTATTGTACTGTATTTAATGTAAACTTGTTCTCAAACCATTTGACGCATGCAATCTGGTGCATTCAATTAGAAAATGAGTTGGACTTGATTTGTTTCCATTGTGAATTATTTGCTGACTGTGAAAATTGGCTAAGTACCAAAATGGAGTCAAGTGGTTGAAAAAATGATAGGGCTGGTGATGTCAGCTAAAATCAAAACTTTTCAGAAGTGAAGTAGGTCAAAAATCTTTTCTTTGGAATTATGTACACAAATGCAACATGCAAAATAAGACCAGGAACATGTTTTAGGAATAGTGCCAATATTGCTTTTTTGTCTCATTTTATTTTTACAGGTTTGCCAAAAATGCTGGTCATCAGAGACTATTTTGGGGTTCCCAGTCCTCCGGGCGGACCTCCGCTGAATGCTCAGATTGGTGATGTCATAGAGGTCATCTATGCCGATCCTCACAGCTCCTGGTGGGAGGTCAGATAAAGTACAGTAGAATTTAAACACCAAATAGCGGAATTATATTCTGTGGAGTCATGGGACCCTGAAGCTTGTTCACAACATATATCAAAGCAAATAGGGCACATATAACCTTTTCAACAAATGTCTAATGACATTTCAACCAAATGATAAATGCAATAACCAGTATTTCCATAGCCAACGGACTGTCGGCCCATTTAGGTTAAATATAAATTTTGATTTAATTCATTTTTTTATATTTAACTATTTTTATTTTGCAAGGATTCATTAAATTGATTTAAAAAAAAAAAAGAGGACAGACTTCTACATTGTTGCAAAGGTTTAAAGTCAATTTTATATTACTGTATATAATTATTGTTGTTGTCTATTAGCCTAGTTTAAGAAACAACTTGACTAAATAATCAATTCTTAAATCTAATTAATTAATATTACTCAGTACTCACTGCACTATAATATGTTTTTTATATTGTAATATTTGATTATTATTGAGCAGATATACTACGGTAAATACAAACACATCTGTATTCAACTTAGTACAACTTTAGTACAATGTACAAAAGTGTAAACTAAATAATGACTGAAAACGTTCCTTTTTTCACAATGCTTTCTAATATGAACTGATACCTAAATGAGCCATCAGATATAGTGACTACAGAGCACAGTCCTTGTTCAGGCATGTTTCAGCATTGCCGTTTTTTCTCTAGCTTATTGTCACAGACTGTTCCTGCGTTATTTATTTCTGGCTCGTGCCGGGCTGCTATGGCTCTTTTTCTCTATGGTTTATGGTGGCACTAAAACCTCATCTTCCTCCTGGTGTTGCTCCAATCTGGCCGACGCGTCTCGAACAGCTCGGCGGGGAATAGACACTTAGCGAGATTTCCCATGCTTTATGCTGGACCATTTCTGCCTGATAGCACACACCGAGGTAGAAAAAACCCTACAGCTCAAAAATGGATGCCAAGAGATTCACCGAGCCAACAGACTGAGACAGGCAGCGGCTAGACGTGCATGTCAGCCATGGTTCTCCACGCACCAGGCAGGTCATAGAGGGGAGCGAGAAGCGCTGCTGTTGAATGATAATGCACATCACTGGTTTATTTTATCTTGTGTGAAACGACACTTAACTCTTAATAAGGCTACTAAATCTTCAGGGTCCCATGACACCAAAGAATGGAATTACAGAGCACTAAGCATCCATCTCCCATGTTACTGGAAGACAATTATCTCTGTCCCGTTGCCAGAACAGTGCAATCGATCACTGTAATTTAATTTGATCCTTTAGGCTGCCAACTGTTTACTCTAATGGGGTAATAAGTTTAATCTTTATCATACGCTTATCTGTGGCGTAACAAATATAAAGGGCTTTCAAAAGCTACGGAGAAACATTATTAAGCCGAATAAATCATGAATACAGTTCCAGTTTGGGGCTCCAATCTAATTTGGGGTAGAGGTGCATTTTTCTGAAATTCATTTCATACTTGTTAAAGATGATCTTAAAGGGGGCCAGGGAAAAAATATATATATTTCGCAGTATAGTTGTTTGAGAAGAGGCTCATTACACCCTCAGTCAAACCTTCAGCCAAACTCGCAATCAATCATAGGCTGCTAAATTTTGGCATCTGGTTCCACCGCATTCACAGCGCATTATAACCTCCCAGCTGTTGTTTCATACTGAGTCGGGGGGAATTGTCGATTTTTATCCAAAAATATACAGATAATTGTGGCTGAAGCCATGCAAGAAATGAGCCTATTTTAAAACTGGCATCCGGCCTGCGATTGCTCAATGCAATCTATTGCACGAGGACATAATACCAAACTCGGGTCTAATGTAATTCATAAATCCAAATATGCTCGGAGCAGCAATATCAAACAATGGCTTATTGGTGAGTGTCGTGATTCACGAGGTTCTGCCGTGGAAGCTGTATGATTATTCAGCATTAGTTGATGCTTTCATTCTGATGTGTAACGGAGTTTAACCGTGGGTAGGGGCTGAACAGTAATTAACTGTGGCTCTAAATGAGATTCACTGTTTGTTGTGAGCTAATTGTCTTAGATTTATTAAAGCAAAGGGGAGGGGGAGCATCGCCTCAAGGCAAATATAATGCAATTAACAACCACACGTCTTGGCAGGGCAAAATCCTGACAACGCAAGAGACCGGCTTCTTTCCAAGTGATGCAGTCAAACCCTGCCCATGTGTAAGTATGTATATTTGTATGACTTGCATAATCATTTTAATTCTGTTTATTTCTATTTGTGTGAACTATATACAGTACATTGGCGGCCAAAAGTTTTGAATAATTATGATTATTAAATGTGTTTGAAAGAAGTCTCTTATGCTCACCAAGGCTGCATTTATTTGATCAAAAATACAGTAAAACGGTAATATCATTAAGTATTAGTACAATTTAAAATAACTGTTTCTATTTGAATATATTTGATAATGTGTGTGTGTGTTTATTTATATATATATATATAATTCCTGTGTTGGAAAAGCTGAATTTTCAGCAGCCATTACTCCAGTCTTTAGTGTCACATGGTTCTTCAGAAATCATTCTAATATGCCGATTTGGTTCTCAATTAATTATTAATAATGGTTTGTATTATCAATGTTGAAAATGTTTATATATAATGAAAAACTTAAATGGGTATAACTTGTAGTGTATATAAGTATGACATTGTTTATAATGTTTCTCATCCTCAGGTACCGAGGACAGTCGACTATTCAGCTCAACCCTGGTATGTCTCAACAGTAAATGTTTAACCACATTTATTCCTATATCCATGTGACACAAAATAACCTGGATGACTGCATGTGCTGAGTGTTGTTGTTTTGGTTTTAACCACGTGCATGTTGGCTTGTGCGAGCAGGTTCGCCGGGCCCATGGAGAGGCACCATGCAGAGTCTGAGCTCATGGAGAGAGAGAACAGCACCTACCTGGTGCGATACAGGAGCCGGGAGAGCAGAGAGTACGCTATCAGTATCAAGTACGTGTAGCTATTATCTCACTTCATATATTCGAGCCAGCGTGTTTTTATTGTGCATAAAATTGGCGTGACAGATAGTCGTGAGGTCCTTGCACGGATGTCCTTTTGCATTCAAAGCTTAGATTTCTTGCATTTCCTTCCATGAAACCCAATGCATTATGCATCATGGAATTTGCATACAGCTACTAATGTGCAGCATAGATGTGGTCAGTGAGTGATCACATATATACTCACTGTGGACTTTATTACCTCAGAGCATTTAATAGTTGAGTGTCTCATGCGTAAACCAATCACAAGGTCTTTGTTAAAATATTTTATCCTCTGAATGTGTTGACCTGCAGTCAGGGACTGACAGCACTATTCCACATCCTTAGGTTATAGTTAACTCTCCACAACATGCTCAAATTTAAAGTTTAAAGGGAATTGTGGATTTTATATATCTGGTTCAAGGTTATGAAATAACCTACCACTAAACATCAGATCTTCTCCTTCTCATGAAGTCTTTAGATTCAGTATTTATAGGAATAGTTCACCCAAAAATGGAAATTCTGTCATCACTCACTCAGTTCATTTTTTAGGTGATCTGTCCCTTTAACACTCACTTATTGCCCATCTTAGGCATTAACAGAGTTTTAAAAGTGGAAATATTGACAATTTTAGAATGGTTACAGGGATTCTCTGTTATCTGCAGGTACAACAATGATGTAAAACACATTAAGATCCTCACCAAGGAGGGCTGCTTCTACATTGCTGAAAGCAGGACGTTCAAGACTGTGTTAGTAAGTGGGTTTGAGTTGCACAGAAGCAATGATCTTCATCATCATTTGCTCTATTTATCATCACCATATGAATACATATGTAGGGTGCTATAATTTAGTGTCGCTAGCTGTGCTGCAGAGACCTGAGCTTTTTTTATCGAAAAACCAGAACATGTGCTGATCTGCATATTTCTGTATTTCATTAGCATAATTAATAATGGGAGTCCAGCTATTAATCCATCAGAGTCATCAATACTACTGCAACCTTGTTACGTTTTCTTCTCTGGTTTTAAATTATCAAGTTTCCCTAATAAAATACACTGGTGACAGCATGTACTGTAAGAAGGAAAGCTATAATGTATACAATAGTACTGAATGATTATTAATTCATATATCATGGTACTCCAGGGTGTGTCAAAGAATAGTATTACCATGGTGCACATCCATAAAACAATGTATGTATGTTTTTGTAAATGTGAGCGTCTACATATAAGCAATTGTAGCTGTTCCACTAAGATAAAATAAGGCAGGGTTTCCCAAATGCAGCTGTTGGAAAGGTAATAATGAATTAAATGTAAAATTAAATGATGTTTTATTAACAGAGTTCAGGGAGGAGCACGTTCAGCACAGGTGGAGGATTTTCAGATAATCAGCTTAATTATCCTTACGCAAAGAAAATGTTTCCTAATATATGAATGATCAATATATTAAATGACATAACAGTATATTAGAAATTATACAGAATAATATATTGTGTAAATATATTATAATATATTGAATAATACATAAGGAATTGCCGCTTTCATATATTGAAAAATATGTGACAATATATTTACTTATATATCACAATATACAGTGCCCTCCAAAAGTATTGGAACAGTAAAGACAAAATTGCTCTGTTGGCTGTGGAGTCAAGATATTTGCAAATATGATTAAAAGATGAATATGAGACAAAACTACAGAATGTCAAATTTTATTATTAGCCGTTTCAACACATACATGTTTTACCAAATAAAAAGAACAGCACTTTTAGAGTTCATCCCACTCATTGATGTGAGCATAAGTATTGGAACAGTTGAACATAAGGCAGATATAAAAGATTAAAAGCTATTATTTAGTTGCAGATCCCTTGCGCACAATCACAGCAGTGAGTCTGTGATCCATAGACATCACCAGACTCTTGGTCTCATCCTTTGAAATACTTTTCCCAGCCTTTAATGAAGCCAATTCCAATTGTTGCTTGTTTTGGGGAGTTTCTGCCTTTACTCTCCTCTTCAGCTGGTGAAATTCATGTTCAATCGGATTTAAATCTGGAGATTGACTTGGGTAATCTAAGACTTTCCATTTCTTTGCCCTTATAAATTCCTTGACTGGCAGGGTGTTTTGGGTCATTTTCCTGATGCAATATGAAGCACTTCCCAATGAATCTGGTGGCATTTTCTTGAATATTAGTAGGCAAGATGGTTTTGTATCCTTCCAAATTCATTCTGCTACTGTCATCATACATTAAGTCATCAGTAAAGTTGAGAGGGCCTGTTCCAGAGACAGCCATACATGCCCATGCCATGACACCACCTCCACCATGCTTTACAGATGAGGCTGTATGCTTGGGATCTTTTGCAGTTCCCTTTTTTTTCTCCACATTTTTGCTTTCCCATCACTTAGATGAAGGTTCATCTTTGTCTCATCGGTCCATAAACACAGCTCCAAAACTCTTCTGGCTCACCTTTGTGCTTTTTACTTATATATCACAATCCAATCTTGCCTTTCTATTTTTGGTGCTGGTCAGAGGTTTGCATCTTGCTGTGTAGCATCTGTAATTCTGTGTCAAAGTCTCCTGAGGACAGTAGATTGTCAGAGCATCACCCCAGCTTTCTGGAAATTGTTGGTGATTTTACAGACATGTCTTTTAGGGTTCATTTTCACAGCTTTTATGATTTGTTTGTCATCAACTACTGTTGTTTTCTCAGCCCATCAGGTAGTTGTTGGTTGCTGGTGTCGCTGGTGGTTTCCAAACTCTTGATTTCTCCATGCCCTTTGTTTTTGCTATAGCTCTAATTGACTTCCTCTTTTCTTTTAGCATCCAAATTGCTTGTTTTTCTCTCAAAGTCAGCTCCCTCATCTTCATCCTGGTTTGTGTGTGTAATCATCGAATGCAAGATTCAGAATACAGAAGTAATGGATATAACTGATACAACACATTCCCTGCTTTTAATATCTGAAGAATGAATGCAATAGGACACAGCTGATCACTTAGAAAGACCTGTGAGTCAACTGTTCCAATACTTATGCTCACATTAGATAGAGGGATGAAACTCTAAAAGTGCTGAACTTCTTAGCTGGTAAAACATCCATGTGTTGAATCACCCAATAATAAAATTTGACATTCTGTAGTTTTGTCTCATATTCATCTTTTAATCATATTTGTAAATGTCCTGACTCCACAGCCAACAGAGCAATTTTGTCTTTACTGTTCCAATATTTTTGGAGGGCACTGTATGTAATTTTATATTCAGTAATACACTTTATAATATATAGATAAAGATATGGTACTGCATGTGTAAAAAATATATTGAACATATATTTACTCATGCAGTATCTACACACATATATGGAAATATATATTTCTTATTTTTAACAATCATTTATGATAAACATGTTCCATATTTTAAAATATAGCTAGTTTACAAGAGCATAAGCACACCTTCTCATACTAAACACTCAGTGAACAGACTATCACTGTGCAGAAAAGTGCACAGCCATTACTTTTTAAATAAAGTAATATATAATTTACTGGTGTTTGGCCAATGGTCATCCTGTCCACAGACTCTACTCTTCTGAACAATGGTGACCCCACAAACTTACACATACTAGAAATCCTTTTACATTTCAAAATAATACAACATTAAACACTAACAGATCTCCCCCTATATTAATATTGAGCAAAAACACATGCAATAACACTTATTTTTAACATTTTTTTCCTCTCTTTTAACAGTCAGAAGCAAAGCATGCTGGGAACTAGAATATGCTTTAACTCATTCAGTGAAAGTGTACATATGTGTGTACATACATTTACATTTATATGGGAACATCTATGAGCAATATATACTCAATAAAGGATCACACATTATGAATATTAGATTTATCTTTGTCCTCATTTCTAAATATATTTGTATGTATCAATATATAGCCATATATTGTCAATGCATATATTGTTGTATATTGAAAAATATAAGCACTAGTTTCCAATATATGGAAATGTATTATGTAATATATCACATTATATTTTGCAGTATATTCCCATATATTTTTGTTTCGTAAGGGTAGCATGATAGTACATGTAAATATATATACAGCCAACTTGCCTCTTTCCCACAACAGTTTTTCTGGCATTCCTCCTCACTCCTAACTATTCTTGTCTCAGCTTGGGGACATGGGGAGTTCTCTGGGTTCGGGCTATATTTTGAGCTTGGAGGCCTCCCCTCGGACAGTACACCAAATATGCATGCTATTCGCTCAATCTGATGACAGAAAAGTGAAGTGTGAACTTGTGAAAATAAAAACAATCAAAATCAAACACTTACTAAAAAGATGTTATATTTTGTTTGTTTACCTGCATGTGATTTAACCATTAACCAACAAAAAAGAGAATTGTGAACCTGTGAATGTGTTGATAATTATTGAAATATTAACTTAAAATTACAGGGGGACTTCAAGTAAATATTTTAGGCCACAGAGGTTCAGCTGGCAAAACATTTTGTGAATCCCTGAAAAAAGCATTTAAACTTGTGATTTTTTTCTGTCCAGGGACTGGTTGAGTATTACAAACAGCACTCTCTGAAAGAGGGTTTCCGTACTCTGGACACTACTCTGCAGGTGCCCTATAAGGAGCTTGGTAGTGGACTCACACCTGCTGGTGAGTATCGTACACCTTTTTTAAATTCACAATGAAAATATGATGACATTAATTCAGACTGTCAGCATAAAAACACATGAAATCTGATTTATTTATTTATTTTTTCTCTCAAATTTGATTCAAACCCCATATGGAAATGGTTTGAAGTGCAATTCCAATCAGATTTTTACTGATGCATCTCAGTCTGGATGCTCTGGCTGCTCAAATCGGATTTCAAATAGTCTTTTGCATCATTCTTAATGTGACACAAAACAATAATGTCAAATCATTGATGGAAATACCAGAAGTATTTACAGTATACAGTATTCAAACGAAGCCGAAGCTGGCTGTGACTATGGCATGGAACATAGCAATATATACCAGTCTCCTCTGTTGCTGAGTGTTTTTTGTGCGACAGAGAAGTTCTGCATCGTAACTCAATTGGGCGCTTATTTGGAGATCGAGATGATGCACCTCTATTTTTCCTGCATCTGTTGTAAGCCTCATCAAAAAGTGGGTATGTTTGTGTCGTGCCATGCAGATAAGCTGGTTATGTCGGGACACACAATTCGGATTTGATCACTTGCAATTAATAGTCTGCCTGAAAAGATCTGATTTGCCTGCAGTCTTGGGGTATTTGAACTTGAAACTTGGACTCGGACTTGGACTCAGACTGCAATTATGAATGAAACTTGGACTCAGAAGGACTCGGGTGGACTCAGACTTGGACATTTTGGACACAGAAATTTTTCAGAGTTCAGACAAATTCATGCCATATGTAACATAAAAGATAAATAAGTAACAACATAAAATGAAGATAAAAGGTCTCCCACTCAAACTCAACTGATTAAAAACTAGGACTCGACACTGACTCATCAAGGTGTAGACTCAGACCTAACACTAACATTAGTCTCTTCTAGTCATTCACATTGACAACGACTTCCAATAATGAAGTGACCAAAATTCATTTTCCAGTTACTTCAATCATTGCAACTCAAGAAAGTTGAAAACAGTGTAACTTTTTCATATAGTGGTGCGGCTATCACCAATGCAAGTGAAGACAGAGGGGTTTTTTTTTTTGTTTTTTTACAACAATTTGTCCAGCATCCCTTTCTATTAGTAACAGAAAAGCAAGCTCCGAGGATGTCCTGGTTTTGGCTCATTGAGACAGATGGGTAGATCTCTGACCGGATTACTGAATCAGTGAGTTGCTGACAGAAGAATAGCTGCAATCTGATCATTCAGATTCATGAATGATTCATTCATCACTTATGAAATTATAACTTATTCAACATGTTCATTGAAAAGAATCATCTTGTTCACAAGAAAGAAAGAAATTGCTATCACATCTCCAAGCGGGTGCTGATTTCTTCCATTTGAAATAAATACAAATTTCTGTCAAGAAACTTTAGATGACACAGGTTGGTAAGTTTTAACTCAATCTCATATAATCACGTTATCATTTACATGGTGCAGCTGATTGGTTTATTTTCACATCAGCAGCCAAAGAGATTCCTGCTCAACATTTAAATACTTGGCTAGTGCTTGCTGTAGCAGTTGCAGCGCACCCTCCACCTTCCCCAGCTCCACCTGTATAGATCTGCTATGGGGTAATTTCATGTATGTTACATCGGGGTTATTTCATGTATGTTTTATGCTCACAGCAGCATATCTGTGGATGTATTGGCAGTAGCAAGTCTCGGTACTTGCTCTGCCACAGCAGCGTAGCAGGTCTATTCCGCCAAGACCAAACACATTAACATTGGCATGTATATTGCCATGCTAAACTCTCTGAGAGTTGTCATGACAGAACAGTTTATGAAATGTAGTGAAATAAAAAGAATGATATTATGCTTTGGAACGTAATGAAATAAGTAAACATTTGACAAAATAACATTCAGATAAAGTACAGAATCAAATACAAGTACAAATACATACCACTTATATGATATAATGCATTACAGTACGCACTGCTGTAATCTATATCTAAACAAAAACCTTCCCATGCAGAATGTGATTTTTTGCCAAACTGGAAAGACATATTAATTTGCACTAACAATACAGTTTAAAGAGTTACGGCCAGTTGCGCATGCAGTAACACTAGGGCATCCAGCAGCAGGAATGTCTTCCAGCGGCCAACAGTACAGTGACAGTCGACCTTCAGCGATTAAAATCACCGTCAATGTGAATAGGTCTTCAGACAGGTCCTCTTTTAATGCCAGGAGGCGTAGCTGGCTCTCAGGATGTGTTTTTAGCTGGTGACTTGCTTATGCGTCCCGACACCTCTCAGGCTCTTTTGATTAAATATAAAGGCTGGGTGAAAACATAGTGTGTGCACATACACATGTTGCTTTCATAGTGTATAAACATACGTGTTTACTTCAGCTCTCATTGCCCAAGATGGCTCCTCAAAGAGACAGACAGATGCTGTGAAGCGAGTCGTACGCACTCGGCACCTGGCAGCAGGAAAATGGCTGTTTGTGTCTGGCTCTGCAGCCGCTGCTGCAGGTGACGCGGCGAGAGAGAGGACTCGGCTAAACAAGATGCTGGCACTGCGCTCAAGTAGCACCGGCAATCTCTCTGACATGACATGACAGTTTGCTTTGAGTTACAGGAAAAAGCCATGATGGATGCTAAGCTCCCCCTCACCTGAAGGGACTCGGCTGCTTTTCTCTCTCACAGCTAAGAGAAAAAACAGTCCCTGCACTGAGAAATGAAATGGCAACTAGTGGAGACACAGAAAGTCAGCTTTATTGAACAGAGAGAGACGTGTCACGTAGAAAAAAGGCTTAGCGAACGAATACGGCTCTGTTGATAGAAAGAACAGGATAGTGGGGATTGTGAATTGGGGATTTCATGGTTCTATTTGTCCTTTTTTCTTCAGCATCCTTGGCTTGTTAGAGGTGTTTATGTTCGACTGCCACTCTCAGTGACGCATCCTTTCACGAACCTCAGCAGAAAATCCGGGCCCTCGTTGCATCCTGGGACAGCGCTCTCGCTGATGTGCCCCAAACCAAAACACAAGCAAATACTCCGACAGATCATTCAGCGTGTGGGCGATGACACGTCTGCAGGCGTCGAGTGTTTGGTAAACACGTTGAACACAAAGGGAGATATCAGGGTTGTGTTTGATAAGCTAATGTGAGGAATGTTACTAGGCAGATAGCGCATCGGTTTCAGTTCTGACTATAGATATTCAAAGTGTAATTGGCTGCATGATTTCTTCAGGTGATTTCTGAGTGACAGTGTCACAGGTAAAAGTAGTTGGCTCATCACCCACTGCTTCGTTCCCCCCAAAGGAGATGCAAAGCAGGCAGGCAAACATATTGTGGATTTGACGTTTGCTAGTTTACATATTAGAAAGTCCTGGATGCTCAGATGGGCGTTCAGATGGTAACAGGACTCACGCTCTGTATGAACGCTATCACAGCTGTGTCAGTGACAGGGCCAGGAGCACACACTCATGTGTTCTTGGCAAAAGCCACCAGAACATCTAGAGAAAATGGTGTACAAAAAAAAAAAAAAAAAAAAATCGACACTTACAGGAATGGGTTGCCTATGTAATTTTCAAGCTCTATGATGTTTTTTTTTTTTCTTTAACCGTATCCCAGCTCCTTCTGCCCAAATAATACAGTATGCGGTTCATAAAAGTAGTCCATACGGCTGAAGTAATCTAAATTTGGTCTTTTCTGTCTTCAATTATACACACCCATGTTGTTCCAAACCTGTATGACTTTCTTCTGTGGAACATGAAAGAAGGTATTTTGAGAAATGTGTTTTTGTCCATATAATAAAAGTCAATGGTGTCCAAAATAGGGCTGTGCAATAAATATATGTCCATATTTATTTGAAAAAATAAATCCATGGTACCGATATTAATCTAAATTTTCGATGTTTCGATGTAGCCAGTGTTTTATAGACGATCAGATGTGTGTCGCTAAAGAGTCTGCATATTCTCTTTGTGAAAGAGTACCACAGTTAATAATAATATTGCAACATTATTAAAACATGAAATTGGTAATTTATTATTATTATTATTATTTTAAGAAATATCAAACAAACAATATATTTTTGTCGATATTTTAATTTATTCAGTATACAAATTTTTGCAACAAAACAAAAAAACTAAGCAAAACAACAACAAAAAAACATTAAACAATGCAATGTTTTTTTGTTAATTATATTTTTTATTTGTTTATATTTTAAAAGATGCATTAAATTGATCAAAAGTTACAGTAAACTTACAGCATTTATAATGTTACAAAAGATTTCTTTTTCAAATAAATGTGGTTCTTTTGAACTTATGTTCATCAATGAATCCTGAAAAAAAGTATCATAGTTTCCACAAAAATACTGAGCAGCAAAACTGTTGTTTACATCTAAAGCTATGTTTATATTCATTCTTGAGGTCAACAAACATGTGGGATGCATTTCCTTCCCCATTTATTGTATGAAATGAATATTGTATATTATATACTGAATAATATATTTTTGGCAGTATTATCGCGCAACCCTAGTCGAAACCAACAATGGACCTTATTGTCTTATTTTATGGACCTTATCGATTTATTTTATGTTCATTGAGACATTTTTTTTCTTTGAGACAGCTTCTTGTGTGAAACTTGTGTGTATCTCAAGACTGGCATATTTCAAGGAAGGAGCTCATTCGCCCAGTGCTGTGTAGAATTCTTTATATCAGCTTGTTTATGTTTGTTTTGTTGAAAATGTCTCCGTTAAGATCTCTGGGTTTTTGTGTTCTTATTTTCTTTGCTCTGCCTCGGCTTGGATCCTAAGCTCCAGTGCTGTGTGGGCTTTCCGTTTTGAGTCCCACCAGCTACAGTTTTGTTCCTCCCTCTCCCTCACCCTTCTGGTCAGGTACAGCTATCAGCCACCCGTCTTATTCATTTCCCCCTCTAGCCATCTCGGTCTCTTCTCCCTGTGTTTGCTTCAGCTCTCTCTGTAGTGTATGTGTGCTTTCCGAGAGCTGCTGAGAAAAGTGGATCTGTATCCACATTTTGTGTGTGAAAATGTCTGTGCATGATGCAATGCCATTTGTGCCAAAATCTCCAATCATCTTGTTGCACCATCACATGTTTTGTCCTATTTGGCATGTCTTGTGGAAACATTGGTGTCTCACTCTTTTTGTCTTTTTTATAAAAACTTGTTTTTGTCGCCTTCTCCCTCAGTTTTGACCCCGAGAGTGCTTGGCATTGCACTGGCACGATATGATTTCAGCTCCAGAGATACACGGGAACTCTCTCTGCAGGTGGGCGACCTGGTGAAGATCTATATCAAGTGTACCAATGGATGGTGGAAAGGTGAAGTCAATGGCCAGGTGAGGAAAAACACTCTTATACACCATTATAAACTTGAAGCTCAAGTATGAAAGTAGTTCTCTAGAGGTTTTGGTGCTTTCATGTTTGTTTAGATAGTGTGAAGCTTTTCTCCCAACCTTGCCCATCATGGAACTGAACTCTTGCCCTTCCATGCAAATCACAGTTCATGGTTTCTCAAAAGGGAAATGCTAAGCACACTGCAGCAAAAAAAAAAAAAAAAAAAAAAAAAAAATGGTTGTCAGAGTGCTAAATCCAGCTCTGTTCACACAGTCGGATATGAAGAACTGACAACAGAATTATATAACCAGCATTGTATAGAAGAATCCTGATATTGGCCAGTGATCAGTTATTATCAGACATAATTTTAATATCTTGCATTAATAAATACTGTAAGAATGTTGTTCATGATACATGTACTTGATGTAAGGTGTTACCAACAGCTCTGTATTCTCTTACAGTTACACATTAAATCATTAGTCAGAGTTAAAAAAAAAATAGAACTTTGATATATTGTCTGTTATTTAAATTAATATTTTATATTGCTCAAAAGTCAGTAGAAAGAAAGAAATTTAAAATTCAGCAAGGATACATTAAATTGATCAAAAGTGAGAGTAAAGGCTTTTATAGTGGTACGAAATATTTCTTTCTCAAATAAACGCTGTTCTTTTGAACTTTATTTAAAAATGTACCATGGTTTTCACAAAAATATAAGGCAATACAACTGTTTTCATCATTGATAATAATTAGAAATGTTTCTTAAATACCAAATACTGGAGTAATAGTTGCTGAAAATTCAGCTTTACCATCACAGGAATAAATAAATAATAAAATATATTAAAATAGAAAAAAACGTCATTTATATATTTTGCAATATTACTATTTTACTGTATTTTTGATCAATGAAATAAAGCCTTAATGAGAGAGAATTCTTTCAAAACATTAAAAATCTTACCAACCCCAACTTTAATGTATATAATATGTAACATCTTTTTTTTTTTTTAATTAATATTTTAGAAATTATATTTGAACTAATTTTAAACATATTAATGATGCAGTAATGAATATGGTCATGTGTTTCAGGCCTATTGATTTACATATGTTATAATATATCAGTTGTACTCATGTTCATGGTAAAATATTTTTTTAAACATACCCCAGATCCATGACATAGCAATATAGAGGTGTGAGACTGTGATTGACATTTGAGATTGAAATGAGATTTTAGCCCAGCATTTCCCTGCAATATAGCTAATCTTAACTCTCCAAGACACCTGAATCTTTCCTCAAGCCTTATTACATTCACTTTTCTTCATTTCATATGCTCAAGTGTGTTTCTAAGAGAGATGATTAACTGGAAGTGATGACAGAAGATGGCAGAATGACTCTTAATGATTCTTCTGCACATGTCATTATCAGATCTGACCCACAAGAGCTCTCAAACTAGTCACGAAGAAGAAGAGACACGCTCTGTTAGTCTTCAGTAATGTTTACTGATGCTGTTTATATTACAGGTGGGATGGTTCCCTTCAACTTATGTGGAGGAAGAGGAGTGATCCGTGCAGGACGGTATCCTCTCTATGTTGCGACAGTGATAGCCCACTTGTTGGCTTTGGACAAGAAATGTAATAGCGAACAGTGCACCCTTATTTGAGCGAAGCACCACAAACACAGCAATTATCAGCCTCCTCTAATGGGATCCGGTGGATTGCGGTTGAGACCTGCAGCGTGATGCATCCGAGGCCCCGTCGGCTTTGACTGTTTAATTAGTTATGAATGTCCCTCGCTGCTTCACATTCAGTCCAGACATCTCTTTCTCTCATTCTTTTCCTCCCTCTCACCCTGTCACCTCCTGAAATCTTCACACAGGGCCTGGGGCCCCCCTCTCTCTGCCTGTTTAAAATTTAAACTCCATTTCTGTGCTGTGCCGGACCTCCCATAAACTCAGGAGTGGCACGCAGAGAGAAAAGCCCTGAGCTGGCCGTTTTTTCCCTCCACTCGGCGACCTTTACGCGGTGCTTTCAGCTCACTTTGTGCTATAATTGATGATTTCATTCGCCCGTCTGACTCTGCAAAGTTTGGCTGGGGCGAGACGGAGCGCCGTGCTGTCACGAAGCCTTCCTCCCTGCCTCCTCCTCTTCAGCCCTGATAACACTTAGCGGCGCTGCTCTCTCAGGGCGCTCGGAGCACTGTGCGGTGACAGGAGGCCTGCCGTTCAGTGCGATATCCATCTTAGCCGGCCTAACACGCTGCGCTGTGATCAGTCATGGCTCTGTCTGTTTCTGAACCTCAGGTGCTCCCAAGCAGAATGTTGGCACTGATTTTGGACTGAAGTCAATTTCTTCTCTTGTCATGCAACGGAACGACTTGTTAATGCTGTGGTGTTTGGGGCACTAAGGCTCCTAGACACTGCAAAAAATATTTGGCGAGGTTTAAAATAGTTTAAAATAGTTTTGTAAGTTGTTTGTAAAGGAAATTTCTCTCTAAATGCACACACATTTGTTCCAAGCTGTTTTTTTTTTTTTTTTTTTTTTGCTAAAATCTAGGTGATATAGTTTTCTTGGTATAGATATTTACAAAAATTAAATTTTCACTGCTGTTATAATTGTTAAAGCACCTTCTATACATTCATGTTGTCTGGTTTTCTTCAGAATAAATCTAAATTATCACTTGTTTCACGCTGTTTAGTAAGTGAATTTTGTATGGCTGTGTACAGGGTCCAAACATAAGTTTGCCAGTGTTGTGAGAAAATTTACTGGATGTAAATACATTTCTTACTGGCCATGAAACTATTTTGTACTACTTTTGATTATTTTTTCTACCCATTACAGTGGCATTATTATAGCTGTTTTGTTCTCTTGTATATTTGTTTTTTCTTGAGCTAGTCCTAATATTGTTCCTCACATTTTTTTTGGTGAGAAATATTCTAGCAAATGTACTTCTCATGGCAAAAATAAAATTCTGATGGTAAAAGTTTAAAATATGCATTATGTTGCAGTTCCTAATCAAGTTATGGCCAACTTTACATTTTACATGGTGCTCGGCAAATGATAATTTTGGGCAATGGCTCTATATTGGGTCTCCTTGGTGCTTATTTAAAGGAAAACGCCACCGTTTCTCCATATTCTAATATGTTCTTCCCTCAACTTAAACGAGTTGATACGTACCTCTCCTGTCTCAGTGCGTGCACTTAATCGCTCTAGCACGTCGGAAGAGCACGTCGCAGCACTTCGACCTCTGCGCATGATGATATTACTGCGCCGAGGTCGAAGTGCTGCGACGTGCTCTTCCGCCATACATTATAGTTATCATTTTTTATCCGCTTTCAAAATCGCCACGTTTTATTTTGTCACCATACTTACTCGTGTAACTACTCATGTAACCGTCTTTAAATAGGGAAAACATGGAAGTGTTTGGTGGCTTCTAAATTCATCCCTGTTTGGACCCTAAGGAATGAATGGTGCTAAGCTAAATGCTAGCATAGTTGCGCCGTGCGCTAGAGCGATTAAGTGCACGCAGAGAGACGGGAGAGGTACTTATCAACTCGTCTAAACTGAGGGAAGAACATATTAGAATATGGAAAAACGGTGGCGTTTTCCTTTAAAAATGATGAGATTGTGGTCTGTCCAGTGATGAGATCAGTATCCCCCAGCTATAAAAGTACACATCTCAATACATCAATATATTAACTGTTATTTAGAACGTTTTCCTCCATATGCTTTCCATCCAGTTAGTTGTTTGTTTCCCTTTAATAATCCCTTTAAGCCACTTCCTCAGTGACATCATCCACCAGGAAGTAACATCATTCTGGAGGGAGGACAACAGCACAAATATGATCAAGTATTAGCGATGGATTTAATGATTTTTGATTTGACATTTTTATGTTTTGTTGGGTTAGCTGGTTTTTCTCACTCTGAATTATTCTATCCTGTCTGATAATTTTTAAAAATCCAAATTACTTTCTAGTTAACATCTTAATGTAAGCTAACTCTCAGTCTCTTACTGAGAACAAACTAACCCAGTAAAACTTGTCAGTTCTCCTAAATCTCCACAAATAATGTAAGTGGAACTTTATTTTCATGTCATATATCTCCTGTGTTTCAATATGTTTCCAAACAAACTGTTTGGGGTATAGTTTTGATTATTTTGTTCTCTTTTCAGCATTCCAGTGTTTTTGTCACAAATTCCCACTAACGCTCTTAAATCATCTTAGGACAGTAGGAGCTGAGTAGGAACAGTAGTTGAGATTTAACCTGAGGCATGTTCAGAAAAAGCCATGAGGGCCGTGCTGCAGCGCAGCAGTGATTGATGGTCAGCCTTGTTTGCCAGAGGATGGAAGCAGGTCTATCTCTCTCCACTTCAGAAAGGTGTGAACTGACAGCAGGAGACTTCAGAGAAAAAGGAAAAGAGGGAGAGAGAGAGAGATAGAGAGAGAGAGAGCATCCCTCAATCCTATGACCTGAAAGTGTCACCTCTTGGTGTTGAATACGAGACCGGAACGGGTGAAGAGTTATGTGTTATATGGGTGTGATTTACCTCACCACACTGTCTTTACCAATTCAGCAACTGTAGATGGGGAGAGTGGGAGGGAAACTCAATAAAGCCCTGTACTATATGTCTGATAGGACTGAGATTGAGCGCCTCAAGGACTTCATCAGCACTATTGAGTAATTAAACACTTGCAGATCAAAGCTGTTGAAGGGAACAAATCCTGAGTGGACCACAATGAATCCCCCCAATCCAACCTTGGACGGGTGTCCTCATGCACTCATTGGCCCTTTGGGCTTTGCACTTTGTAATGCATCTGCCATTAAGCCCACAAACAGAAGTTGCAACGCATTGCAAGTGCATAGTGCAGTTGTACATACTTGCGATAACAAACCTCAGTACTCAAGAGGGTTCTGTGTACTATATTCAACTGCTGCTCCACTGTAGTTAAAAAATGATAAAAAAAAAAAAAAAAAGAATCAGTTAACAGTTCAGAAAAAAAACCTTAATATTTAATAATGTACAAAGTGTTGTAGTGTTGGGCGTGCAACAGTGCAATGTTTCCTGAAGCTTGGAAACCTTTGCTAAGCCTTTTGTTTCAAATCAGTGGTTCAGAGCACATTTTAACCTGGCCAAGTCACATCATTTCAGCAAACAGGGCTTCATTACATCAACTGTTTCAAACCTTGGTTTTGAAACTTTTTAATGGTTCCTTGTTGGAGAGCAGTGCCTAGCCAATGAACCATGGCTTAATATATTGTTTTAGCAGATTTCTGGTCAGCTTTATGGTTCAGTTTTAATGAATTTTAATAAACGTGAAAGTACAATAAATAGGGAGAGGGATAAGTAATAGTTTCTGATTGGCCTAGCCAAATCCTGCCTATAAACACATCAAACAAGAACTACAAATGAAAGAACAAATTAAGATAATATATATTTAATGGTAGTTTTGAATTGTAGATCAAATTTAATACATCAAATGTTTGAAAACATTTGCAGTTGGTTTGTAAAATGTGTTTTATTAACATTTAGGTTGTATTCACATTGCTTTTACGATGTTTTTACCACCAGCGTGTAGCTTCGTAACAGTGAATCATTTTGCAAAGGAATTGGTTTAATTGATTCAAAGTTTTTGTTTCTGCCATCACTACACTATTTAGTATTTTTTGCTCTGCCAATTAAAACCATTCCCAGTAGTGCAGATAAAATATCAGCCAATCAAAAAAAAAAAAAAAAACTGCAACAGAATGCAACAATCTGAATACAATAGATACTTGATAGACATAATTGATTTAACAGTCGTAATAAAAAAAAAAGAAAATCACACAATAAATATTAATTTTTGTTTAATTCGCTCTTTGTTTAGATTATAATACTATTATTTAATAGCAATTTTATTGAATAATTCATCATTTTCATAGACAATGGTAAAGCAATAAAAGTTCATCTCATCAGTTTATTAAGAAAGTATAACCACAAAACATCAACCCTTCCCAGGCTCTAAACTAGCATTCTTCTATCTCACACTGTTAGCTAAACTTGACAGGATGTCCCTCCATCAAGAAAGTGTCATTTCTCGCCATCTGGTTTTATTGATTCTGTCTTCACACTTTCTTTTTTTACACCCTGATATTTCCTCCAGGCCTCTTCCTTTCGCTCTCCAAACATGGCAAGTTAGACATACTTGTGTTTAAGTTATTTGTATGATGTTGTTTTTTTTTTTCCGTATGATTCAGCCCTTGTTGCACTTACAGAAAGTCTCCCCTGCGCTCTGATACCACTACATGTTTTCAAAAGAGGATAAATGCTTTCATTCTAGACACAGGGATCTGGGGCACAATATATTATTTATAGTCTCAGTTGGTGATACATAAATAATTTGTTCCAGAGGGCTGGTGGGGGTGGGATTGGGGGAGGTGATTTGCAATTTAAGTCCGGAGATGCTTCTTATGCTATTGAGCTACTATTTAAAATACAAACCAGTGCTATGATATGCCATGCTAGCAAATCAGAGGGTGGTTGCAGTGCACCATTTAAAGAGATTCAGAGTTGGAGACACTAAATGATTCACAATATGCAAAACGGATTTCATAAGAATGCAAGAGTGCTTATGATTGGTTAAGCCATTTGGCAGGCAATTAGTGATCTTGTAAAGGCGCACTTTGTATAGCAGGTTTAAGGCTGCCTCTTGAAGGCTCTGAGCCGCCTCCGAATTCTGTGTAAAGACACAGTGGCTCATAAAAGCAGTAGGGGTGCGTCGATCTGATATTCAGTATCGGTATCAGTCCGATATTGGCATTTTCTGCCGGATTGGTGTATCGGTCATACGAGGACGATCCAAATCCGATATTGTACGTATAGCCTATAGGCCTTTATCACACTTCCGCGTTCGAAAAGCGGAAGATTCAAATAGTAGCATAAAAGAACTTCTGCTGCAGCCTCTATCAATGGCTGTGCCCATAGCACGGCATTGTTGTGGATCATTTATGTTGAATTCAGCACATTTACGTCTTCTAAAGCAGTGGTTCCCAACCACGTTCTTGGAGGCCCCCCCAACACTGCACATTTTGGATCTCTCCTTTCTCTGACACACCCAATTCAGGTCTTGGAGTCTCTACTAATGAGCTGATGATCTGAATCAGGTGTGTTTGATTAAGGTGACATGGAAAACATGCAGTGTTGGGGGGTCTCCAGGAACGTGGTTGAGAACCACTGTTCTAAAGACACCAATCTCAGTTTACAACAATTAATTGAGTATTATGAAACGAAGGAATATGTTGTCACAATATCCTGATGCGTATTTCGTAACTTAAACAGAAGCGCGCAAGCCATACTGTATGTGTATAGGCAATTTTTCACAGTCTGATCACCTTATTTCATTACAGAACAGCGAGAAAACTATACAAACAACATATCACATTAAAAAACATTAGAATTAGCCAAAGCTTAAAACATTAATTATGACTAATGGCTGTATAGAAGGATTAAATGAAAGGTTAAAGGCAAACTTTTTCACGTGTTGACTTTGATGCAATCCTCTATAACTGCATCAAATTAAAGTTGTTCAAATAAGCCCATAGACGATGATTAAAAATAAGTTTGATCATCTTAATTGAGTTATTCCCGTGGTTGCGTGCAACGATTAAATATCATTATACTGTGAACAAGAACGCGATAAAGTGGAACTATTGAATAGTTATATCTCTTTGAATAACTTGAATTTAAAGACCGATATTATTCAGGTTAATCACAATAAATATAATGCAAAAACTAAACAAAATAATATTAAAAATAACATTAAATCAGTCCAAGTATTCCTCTGGCAGTAACTTGAGCTGCGTGGTCTTCATTAATCTGAATGGCAGCACTGACAGTCGTGTCGCTCAGATAAGCTAATGTTACACATTAAAATGAAGGATGACATGATAAGATGGTATGGAATTGGTATAAATCTGCAGTTTTAACATTGACGTTTATTGCGTTAATGTTCAACTGAACTAAATTACTTTCATTTTCTTCATAAAACTGGCGTCTGTCGATTGACAATAAAGCAGGCGGAAATTCCTTTACGCTACTAATCAGAGCCGGATGTGACGACACGGGGACTGTGATAAAGGCCTATTGTGTTATTGTTAAGATCCACGAAAGCCACAAAAACTATTATAAAGCACAATAAAGTTTTCGTGCACTATATTTCAAGTGTTCTGAAGCCGTTCCACAGTTTAATGTGAGGTACAGATGAATATTTAAGTCAAGTTCACGTAAACACTTCTCTCCGCTGCGGCTGTATGTCATCCTCCATTCAACGTTCAAACTGCGTTCAGTTATGACAGTCAAGGCGATAAAACTCTCTCCACTGTTCCTATTATACTTGATTTGTAAATAAAGTTCAATGGTTTTGCATAAAAGGATTTTATCTTGCTAGAGTTTCATGCTGTTTCTAAATTGTGTTACTTTGTACCGGGTGTCTGTTAGATCACAACACTGTTGTAGAGCGCACTATGAATTGTTCTTCACAAGCACAGCAACTGAAATTTAAAACGGTTAAAAAAAAAGGCTCAATAAAATGTCACACAGATTTAATACACTAGGGATAGTTCACCCAAAAATTTTATTTGATGTTTATCTGCTTACCCCCAGGGCATCCGAGATGTAGGTGACTTTGTTTCTTCAGTAGAACACAAATGAAGATTTTTAACTCAAACCGTTGCAGTCTGTCAGTCATATAATGCCAGTCAATGGGCACAGAATCTTTGAGAGTAAAAAAAACAAAACATGCACAGACAAATCCAAATTAAACCCTGCGGCTCGTGACAATACACTGATGTCCTAAAACACGAAACGATCGTTCTGTGCAAGAAACTGAACAGTATTTATATAATTTTTTTTTTTTTTTACCTCTGATACACCGCAATGTCCAACTGGCACAACACAATTTGTATATACAGGTGCATCTCAATAAATTAGAATGTCATGGAAAAGTTCATTTATTTCAGTAATTCATCTCAACAAATTAGAATATGGTGACATGCCAATCAGCTAATCAACTCAAAACACCTGCAAAGGTTTCCTGAGCCTTCAAAATGGTCTCTCAGTTTGGTTCACTAGGCTACACAATCATGGGGAAGACTACTGATCTGACAGTTGTCCAGAAGACAATCATTTGACACCCTTCACAAGGAGGGTAAGCCACAAACGTTCATTGCCAAAGAAGCTGGCTGTTCACAGAGTGCTGTATCCAAGCATGTTAACAGAAAGTTGAGTGGAAGGAAAAAGTGTGGAAGAAAAATATGCACAACCAACCGGGAGAACCGCAGCCTTATGAGGATTGTCAAGCAAAATCAATTCAATAATTTGGGTGAACTTCACAAGGAATGGACTGAGGCTGGGGTCAAGGCATCAAGTGCCACCACACACAGACGTGTCAAGGAATTTGGCTACAGTTGTCGTATTCCTCTTGTGCGTCTTACCTGGGCTAAGGAGAAGAAGAACTGGACTGTTGCCCAGTGGTCCAAAGTCCTCTTTTCAGATAAGAGCAAGTTTTGTATTTCATTTGGAAACCAAGGTCCTAGAGTCTGGAGGAAGGGTGGAGAAGCTCATAGCCCAAGTTGCTTGAAGTCCAGTGTTAAGTTTCCACAGTCTGTGATGATTTGGGGTGCAATGTCATCTGCTGGTGTTGGTCCATTGTGTTTTTGAAAACCAAAGTCACTGCACCCGTTTACCAAAAAATTTTGGAGCACTTCATGCTTCCTTCTGCTTACCAGCTTTTTAAAGATGCTGATTTCATTTTCCAGGAAAATGAGAAACAAGAGACCAAAAAATGCAGATGAGCTGAAGGCCACTGTCAAAGAAACCTGGGCTTCCATACCACCTCAGCAGTGCCACAAACTGATCACCTCCATGCCACGCCGAATTGAGGCAGTAATTAAAGCAAAAGGAGCCCCTACCAAGTATTGAGTACATATACAGTAAATGAACATACTTTCCAGAAGGCCAACAATTCACTAATTTTTTTTTTTATTGGTCTTATGAAGTATTCTAATTTGTTGAGATTTGTTGAGTGAATTGGTGGGTTTTGTTAAATGTGAGTTGAATTACTGAAATAAATGAACTTTTCCACGGCATTCTAATTTATTGAGATGCACCTGTACTGTGATATTTTAGTAAATAGTACACAAAGTACTACACAAAAAAACACACTTTACCATAAGGTTTCATTTTAACTTCATTAGTTAACACCTTTTTATGTTAACTACATTAGTGAACTAACAATAAAGAATACTTCTGCATTTATTAATCTTAGCAAATGTTAATCTCAGTTTTTACTAATACAATTTTAAGATCAAAAGCTGTGTCTGTTAACATTAATTAATGCACTATGAACTAACATGAACATTTTTGTTAAGTACTATATCAATGGTTAATAAATGGTGTAAAAAAATGTTGTTTGTTGTTAGTTCATGTTAGTTTATAAATTAGTGCAGGAATTACAATATATTATGAAAGTAAGAAAGCAAAAATCTTTCAATTAAAAGAAATATATAGTTTGTATTATAATTTTTAGATATTAATTATATTCATGAAATATTTTCTCTGTCATGACCAAATACTCTATGGGCTGAGATTGGTCAGAACATCAGATTTCAGTGCTGCTTTTTAGGGCTGGCTCGACACCACTTTTTCAGAACCGATACTGATCCGATACCAAAAATTCTGAGTATCTGCCGATACCGATATTGATCCGATACCAGCGCAGTTTTTTTTTAATCAGTGTAGAACTTCTATACCTCAGTGTGTGTTGACCTGCTCGTCACGCTTTTGTGTTTTACACACAATCTACTAAATATAAACAACTTTACTGTAAAGAAAAACAACAAATGAATGAATATGTAATTATAATCTATGACAAAAATACTTTTATAAACTAGGTTAGTGGATAATTCAGTAGCAAAAATTACTCTAGAAAAATCATGAGTGCACAATAATTTTATAAAATCTAAAATTAGTGAAAAAATATTTATTGGGAAACAAAGAAATGTGAATAAGTGTAGGACTAAATCTGATAAAAATGATACATTGCTCTTTGTATTGTTGTAAAATACATTCATGGAAAACAAGTAATATTTATATATAAATAGATATACTGTAAAATTAAAAGACATTCTTTTAAAGTACTGCACAGTAATGAGGCAGCACCATATGACAGATGAGACGAACAAGAAAGGCTATTAGTAATCTTTCATTGCGCAAAAATATTATAATACGAAAGGCCCCAATATAGAGTGGCACAAAGCACTTATGCGCATCCCGTGCGCAGAATGATGCGCTTGAAGCAGCACAGAGTCACAGTGCGCAGGCACAGTGCTCCGCAGTCCGCATAGAGAAGTTCAAAGCACAAAGGAAAGAGATATTAAAGGGATAATTCACCCAAAAATGAAAATTTGATGTTTATCTGCTTACCCCTAGTGCATCCAAGATGTAGGTGACTTTGTTTCTTCAGTAGAACACAAACGAAGATTTTTAACTCAAACCGTTGCAGTCTGTCAGTTATATAATGCCAGTCATGGGCACAGAATCTTTGAGAGTAAAAAAAAAAACATGCACAGACAAATCCAAATTAAACCCTGTGGCTCGTGACGATACATTGATGTCCTAAGACACGAAACGATTGGTCTGTGCAAGAAACTGAACATTATTTATATAATTTTTTTACCTCTGATACACCGCAATGTCAGACTGTCACAACATCCGGCGCATGACACCTCAATGTGATCTGGCGCATAGATATATACAGGTGCATCTCAATAAATTAGAATGCTGTGGAAAAGTTCATTTATTTCAGTAATTCAACTCAAATTGTGAAACTCGTATATTAAATAAATTCAATGCACACAGACTGAAGTAGTTTAAGTCTTTGATTCTTTTAATTGTGATGATTTTGGCTCACATTTAACAAAAACACACCAATTCACTATCTCAAGAAATTATATCATCATAAGACCAATAAAAAAAAAAAATTAAAAAAAAAAACATTTTTAGTGAATTGTTGGCCTTCTGGAAAGTATGTTCATTTACTGTATATGTACTCAATACTTGGTAGGGGCTCCTTTTGCTTTAATTACTGCCTCAATTCGGTGTGGCATGTAGGTGATCAGTTTGTGGCACTGCTGAGGTGGTATGGAAGCCCAGGTTTCTTTGACAGTGGCCTTCAGCTCATCTGCATTTTTTGGTCTCTTGTTTCTCATTTTCCTCTTGACAATACCCCATAGATTCTCTATGGGGTTCAGGTCTGGTGAGTTTGCTGGCCAGTCAAGCACACCAACACCATGGTCATTTAACCAACTTTTGGTGCTTTTGGCAGTGTGGGCAGGTGCCAAATCCTGCTGGAAAATGAAATCAGCATCTTTAAAAAGCTGGTCAGCAGAAGGAAGCATGAAGTGCTCCAAAATTTCTTGGTAAACGGGTGCAGTGACTTTGGTTTTCAAAAAACACAATGGACAAACACCAGCAGATGACATTGCACCCCAAATCATCACAGACTGTGGAAACTTAACACTGGACTTCAAGCAACTTGGGCTATGACCTTCTCCACCCTTCCTCCAGACTCTAGGACCTTGGTTTCCAAACGAAATACAAAACTTGCTCTCATCTGGAAAGAGGTCTTTGGACCACTGGGCAACAGTCCAGTTCTTCTTCTCCTTAGCCCAGGTAAGACGCCTCTGAAGTTGTCTGTGGTTCAGGAGTGGCTTAACAAGAGGAATACGACAACTGTAGCCAAATTGCTTGACACGTCTGTGTGTGGTGGCTCTTGATGCCTTGACCCCAGCCTCAGTCCATTCCTTGAGAAGTTCACCCAAATTCTTGAATTGATTTTGCTTGGCAATCCTCATAAGTCTGCGGTTCTCTCGGTTGGTTGTGCATCTTTTTCTTCCACACTTTTTCCTTCCACTCAGCTTTCTGTTAACATACTTGGATACAGCACTCTGTGAACAGCCAGCTTCTTTGGCAATGAACGTTTGTGGCTTACCCTCCTTGTGAAGGGTGTCAATGATTGTCTTCTGGACAACTGTCAGATCAGTAGTCTTCCCCATGATTGTGTAGCCTAGTGAACCAAACTGAGAGAGCATTTTGAAGGCTCAGGAAACCTTTGCAGGTGTTTTGAGTTGATTAGCTGATTGGCATGTCACCATATTCTAATTTGTTGAGATAGTGAATTGGTGGGTTTTTGTTAAATGTGAGCCAAAAGCATCACAATTAAAAGAACCAAAGACTTAAACTTCTTCAGTCTGTGTGCATTGAATTTATTTAATACACGAGTTTCACAATTTGAGTTGAATTACTGAAATAAATGAACTTTTCAACGACATTCCAATTTATTGAGATGCACCTGTATATGTGGTTGTCACCACAGAATCTTTACAGGTTTTTCAATAAAATTTAACAGTAATACAATTACTAAAACAAGTTCAATATAATATACAGTACATAACATGTTTTGACCAAAAAACGATACCATAGACAAATTTCTTACAATCAACACGTGACAACTTGCCCCAACCTGACATTAATGAATAATACTCATGTCCTGTGAACACAGATAAACCTAAAATCTACCTTGATCATATAGGTGACTGAAGTTTTCAATTAAATGCTTGCAAAACAACTGCTAGAGGAAAAACACATTTGTGTAATTGGATTTTTGACTCAAAACCTTTCTAGCCCTGGACTCTCCTGTATACGTCTTTCCAATTTAAAGACAGCAGAAATCCAGCTGCATGTTCAGTCATTTTTAAAATCTATTTCAAGAGTGATAATGCTTGTAACTCTGGTGTCGCTTGACAACTTGAATCAAAGTTTGATCTTAGCAGTGCAGCTTTCTGTGTGATTATTAACTATGAACAAAATGTATTCATATTCAGTCTTCACATAACACAAAAGTTTAATTAGAACATAATGCATGTTTTCGTGACACTCACGTCTAAGTGCTTGTTAACTGCTGAATATTTGATGACTGAGTGACCTAAGTGGTCTACATTATGCATTAATGATGCCATGTCCATCAAACTGTCTTCGAGAAGCCCATTTGATGAATCATCGCTAAATACAACCCCACGTCTCTACTCACCACAGGTATTCTTCTGAACTGATGGCACAGAGCTGATTGTAGAATGAAACACATTGATTTGTTTTTTCACCAATGGTTTCTCTCATTATACTTGTTCTGAAGTGTTGTGCCTGTTCAAATTGAGGCAGCTTGTGTCCCCTTTCTAAAAATGTGTTCATCTACAATATAAGGGAATAGAAAACCCTACTAATTCTTTGACTTTGTTTACACTAATAAATAAGCAGAATGTATGTCACATATGGAACCCTATAATCTTCATTACTACTCTTTACAATTCGCTTTCTCTTTTTCTTCATTGTAATTTTGCAGACTCCAACAAGCTACAAGTGAGATAAAGGTTATATGCAAATGCACTCATTATATCTGATAAGGTGGATGTTGATGAAGAATGTAGTCTCGTCCTCCTTTTATAAGACCGAATCATTCTGAGTTCTTTCATCCTTTCAGTTTCTAACCATATGGCTATTTTAGTTCAGCAGCATTTTTATATGCAATAGTGCTTAGCTGCAGTTGAAAGTGGATTACTTGTTCATTGTGTGCACTAACAAGATCACTGCATACAGCCTTCCATCCTGGGCTCTTGCATAATCTCTGTGGTGTGTGGCCACATGTCATTTCCAACTTCTTATGTTTTTGCACAAAACCTGAATTAAAAACCCAGAATTAATATTTTCCAGATTTTGTGAGATTGATAATACAATTCCTTTCAAATGAACAGCATAGGAATAGCCTACTGAAACTATCCAAACTGTGTTCTAATTGGTCTGTTGTGTTCTAATCTAAATTGGCAATCAATCAATAGAACTGATGATGATCTGACCCTATAAAACAAGAAAGCTGTTTAATACAGTAATCAGGCATCACAGCTGACAAAGAATCACGTCTGACTGTGAC
The DNA here is from genome assembly GCA_039654775.1 of Spinibarbus caldwelli. Lineage (NCBI taxonomy): Eukaryota > Metazoa > Chordata > Actinopteri > Cypriniformes > Cyprinidae > Spinibarbus > Spinibarbus caldwelli. The sequence continues at coordinate 14,240,352 of CM077234.1, forward strand.
ATGTCTATCATTATTATGTGATCAAAAAATAATTAATTGTTGCTGGTCTTCAGTGACAATTGCAAGTTATGCCAAAAATGAATTATACTCATATTGTTTTAAACTTGGCCGAAGGTATTTCCAAACTTTTTTTAGTCCACTGTATATCTCTGTTTTAATCTTGTTTTTTTTCCCTAACCCCATTGGGAAATTAAGTGTGTCTGTTTTTATGCATAAAATCCAACAAACGATATCAGTGAGGCTTTGTTTAAAACAAGAAAAAAGTGGGATAAGGAAAAAACAAGATACATTTTTTTTTGTGTTAAAAAAAAAGTGTGTGTGTGTGTGTATGTATATATATATTTATATTTATATTTTACAGGTGCATCTCAATAAATTAGAATGTCGCGGAAAAGTTCATTTATTTCAGTAATTCAACAAATTGTGAAGCTTGTGTATTAAATAAATTCAGTGCACACAGACTGAAGTAGTTTAAGTCTTTGGTTCTTTTAATTGTGATGATTTTGGCTCACATTTAACAAAAACAGCCTCATGAGAATTGTCAAGCAAAATCGATTCAAGAATTTGGGTGAACTTCACAAGGAATGGACTGAGACTGAGGTCAAGGCATCAAGAGCCACCACACATAGACGTGTCAAGGAATTTGGCTACAGTTGTCGTATTCCTCTTGTTAAGCCACTCCTGAACCACAGACAACGTCAGAGGCGTCTTACCTGGGCTAAGGAGAAGAAGAACTGGACTGTTGCCCAGTGGTCCAAAGACCTCTTTTCAGATGAGAGCAAGTTTTGTATTTCATTTGGAAACCAAGGTCCTAGAGTCTGGAGGAAGGGTGGAGAAGCTCATAGCACAAGTTGCTTGAAGTCCAGTGTTAAGTTTCCACAGTCTGTGATGATTTGGGGTGCAATGTCATTTGCTGGTGTTGGTCCATTGTGTTTTTTGAAAATCAAAGTCACTGCACCCATTTACCAAGAAATTTTGGATAATTTCATGCTTCCTTCTGCTGACCAACTTTTTTAAAGATGCAGATTTCATTTTCCAGCAGGATTTGGCACCTGCCCACACTGCCAAAAGCACCAAAAGTTGGTTAAATGACCATGGTGTTGGTGTGCTTGACTGGCCAGCAAACTCACCAGACCTGAACACCATAGAGAATCTATGGGGTATTGTCAAGAGGAAAATGAGAAACAAGAGACCAAAAAATGCAGATGAGCTGAAGGCCACTGTCAAAGAAACCTGGGCTTCCATACCACCTCAGCAGTGCCACAAACTGATCACCTCCATGCCACGCCGAATTGAGGCAGTAATTAAAGCAAAAGGAGCCCCTACCAAGTATTGAGTACATATACAGTAAATGAACATACTTTCCAGAAGGCCAACAATTCACTAAAAATGTTTTTTTTTTTTTTTTTTATTGGTCTTATGAAGTATTCTAATTTGTTGAGATAGTGAATTGGTGGGTTTTTGTTAAATGTGAGCCCAAATCATCACAATTAAAAGAACCAAAGACTTAAACTACTTCAGTCGGTGTGCATTGAATTTATTTAATACATGAGTTTCACAATTTGAGTTGAATTACTGTAATAAATGAACTTTTCCACGACATTCTAATTTATTGAGATGCACCTGTATATAAAATGCAGCCCCATGGCATGCAACAGTTCAAAAGTTTGGGGTCAGTAAGATTTTATTTATTTTTTTGAAAGATGTATCTTACTACACTTGTTTGATCAAAAATGCATTCAAATAGAAATATTTTGAAAAAAGAAGCAATTTAAAATAGCATTTCTATTTGTATTTATTTAAAAATGTAAAGTATTCCTGTGATGGCAAAGCTGAGTTTTCAGCAGTCATTAGTCTAGTCTTTAATATCACATGGTTCTTCCAAAATAATTCTAAAATGCTAATTTGGGGCTCAAGAAACATTTTTTATTATTTATTATCAATGTTGAAAGCAATTGTGCTGCCTAATATTTTGTAGAAACCATGATACTTAGTAATGGCATTTATTTGATGCTGAAATCTTTTGTAATATTATAAATGTCATTATTTTCATATTTGTTCAATTTAATGCATCCTAGCTGAATTAAAAAAAAAAAAATCCTACTGACCCACATTTTTGAACTGTAGTTCAGTTTTACACAGTTTTGCTCATCAAATAAATTGATCCTGTTTTACTGATCTTTACATTTTTTCACCACTGCAAAACAAGACAAAAATGACTAAGTATTAATGTTGACTCAGTTTAACCCCTGGTTATAAACATTTAATCCCAATTTAGTATTTTTTTATTAATGCATCCCTGTACTCTCCCTTCTGAACCTGTGCACCCTTCACATGAGCACTGAGGAGAGCCAGAAAAACACAGTAGCTGCCCTCACAACAACAGCTGCAATCTGATTACGTTTCCCTTATTGCAGAATAGAAGGTTCCAACAACTGAAATATACAGTGCAAGAGACATGAAAAAAGATCTCAGATGCTCGCTAATGGCTTTGACCCTGAGTAGAGTGCTTATAAAACCCTAAAACTGTCTCCTAAATGGAAAATGTATAACGGTGTCACATCTCCCTCACCTCGCATACAACTACAACATTCAGAGTTAATCCTTTTAGATTTACACTTTATTGATTTACCAGGATGGGAAGTAACCTGATTAAATGAAACCTAACCAGATTAAACTGAAACAGAAAAAAAAAAAAAAAAAAATGTGTGCATTGTTATGGCTGCTATTTAAAGAATCACAACCACGGTGTGGCCATTTACTGAATCAATTTTTAGCAAGACAGAAAGTTATTGTTGCTCACTAGATAATCCCTATATACCCCATTTACAGTATTTGATGGACAATTAACTGCAGGTCTCCAATTATGGATTAATCATGTATGCTGACTGGCAGGATCCAAGAATGCATTGACTAAATATGTCCCACCCTTTAGTCCTTGAAGAAAACTGAAAGGCATGGCACACACTGGGCCAGACACCCGAAGCGAAGCTCCCTGTGGTTAATATCCAGCACTGAAGCCTCCTTGTATTTGGCATGTCATGATAGCGGTTAGCTCCCATTAAGATATTCAGTACTGATCTTTGCATAAATCATCACAATCTACAACTGATGTGCAGTCAGGACAATTCTATATATCCTATAGGCCTATATTCACTTTTACAGCAAGTATGCATTAAATTGATCAAAAGTGACAGTAAATACATTTGTACTTTCTATTTATCTAAGAATCCTGAATACGATATCTATCACGGGTTCCACAAAAAATTTAATCACCACAACTGTTTTCAGCATTGATAATAATAATAAATATTTCTCGAGCACCAAATCAGCATATTAGAATGATTTCTTAAGGATCATGTGACACTAAAGACTGGAATAATGGCTGCTAAAAATTCAGCCTCGAATATTATTTCAAAATCGAAATAATTTTGAATGCTGGTATTTCACTATTACTGTTTTTGCTGTATTTTTGATCAAACAAATGCAGCCTTGGTAAAACTTCTTTCAAAAATGTAAAAAATTGATAGTATATCAAGAATGTATATGATGTTTAATCATCTAATGAGAATGTGCAGCATACATTTGAGAGATTCAAATCTGATCAAGGCATCAGATATTCAAAATCCAATTTAAACATAAACAAGTTTGAAAAATTGATGAAAATAAATGTTCTAACATGAATAAAAAATGTTTCCTCTTCTTCAGGCAATTAATCAAATAAGAAATTTGTGACACTTTCACTGTAGCACAGATTAATAATATAATTTGGCATGATTAGTTTATTATTATTATAAATAATCAGAAAACAGAAGCATTTTTACTAGTGGTCTCAGCCTTTGGACCCTACTGTATATCTCATAAGGGAAAAGGGCGAACTGCATCTCTAATGTACTGTGAGCAGGTTTTTACTCTAAAAATGGTTAATGAACAGCTGCTCTCACAAATATTCACACCCTGCTTTGAATAAGACATTACAGTCCTGTTCCTCAGAGATGGATGTGGCCATTATTCTGAGAAAAGCATCATTCTTGGTAAACAGGCCACATCCTAGAGAAAAAAAAAGTGTAATATTTTATGGCAGTGTTATGGTATCTACTCTGCTGAGTCTCCTGTACTTTTAAAAACATTGTGCTTCAATAATCATCCATCAAGTGCATGTCCATGAACTATACACACATTCCTGATACTCTATAACCTTTAAAAGTTTAAAAATGGTCCAGAAAGTTGGAGGAGAAGCAGGAAGGCATAAAAAGATGTTTCACAGCCTTGCTGAAATGTACCTCATGTTCTTTCTCATCTCAGGTGTGGGACATCTTGGCCTAGTAACATTGTCAGGGACAGTCTCAAGTGGGAAGCTCCTCATGCCGTTCTGCCGCTTTGAAAAATGGGACCTTGAGAACGAGCCATTAGTTTTTGTAAGCCATTGATAATCCCACAGTGATGTTATAAAGACCGTACTGAAAGAGATTTGACTGTCTCAGAGGCCTTTTGTGTAGTTTTGAAATAGCACTGTAAAATTATTCATCTAGAGTTTGTGTGTATATACTCATGTCGATGTTGTTTCCAACAGGTGACAAATAATAGCCTCAGGATTCATTCACAGCTTGAGGGAAAGTCAAAGAATTGTTTCACCTTTTTAGTATGCAGAGCTTTCAAAATACACAATCAGGGACGCATTGTGTATAAATAGCTGCTAAAATGTATAACAATAGTCTCGGTTGAAAAAGAAGCTGTTTTCTAAAGAGCATCCAGTTATTATTGTAAAGTATGAGGAATGAGGAACGCCATGTGCCCTCATTGACCCCTGATGTCCGTCAGAAATAGAGGTAGTAGCCTGCTGGGGGGGGGGGGGGGGTCTCATTACAGACTCATTAGCATTCTGACAGCATTTGCATTCAAACCTAATGAGATGCGGTGCGGCTTGTTTTTTTGGGGGTGCAATGTTTATACTCATTTATCTGGCCAATCTTAAATTTCCATCTTGGAAGTGCAAAGTGTTTCTAATTATTTGACCGCGTCTATTAAGCTGAATGAAATGAGTCGAACAAAAATGGTGAACCTGGACCTAATCATCAGTGGAATTTACAATGGAATTAATGGACATGGCAGTTATTTCTCAAAATAAAAAGACATCTTCACTTATACTTGTCTTTTGGGAGAAAAGTTATTAAGATCAAGGGCGATAGAGGATTGAAATGAAGAGGCTTAATCTCACTAATGTAATCTATCCAACCTCAGACCCGCTTCCACCGTGTGTCACAGGCACAGAATGACTTCATTTCCATTCGAGTGCCCAGCGTGGACATGAAAATGATTGCTGTATCACGACTGCGTGTTATGCCTCGCAGTGAGTGACATTCTCCAATCCATATTTCGTCAACACACTTCTCTTACTCATTCGTTTTGTAATTTACATTTGATTTCAGTCTCTGCTGGAAAACTTTTATTGCGGTGTCCTCAGACCTGGCCCTGTTAGTACTATATTTATGAATAGATTTCAGTTGAAATTTGAGCTTTCAGAAACTGTCTTGACTGTAGAGTACCAGCTACTGAGTAATAGGGTCATTTACATTAACACCTATTCATTTTTCACACACTTTTACCCAAAGCGACTTGCATTGCATTTGAAGGTTTTTACATTTTACCAGTTCATGCAATTGAACCCATGACCACTGGTGTTGCTAGTACCATGTTTTACAGTTTGAGCTACAGGAATGCTATCCAGTAATTGATCATTTGGGTACATTAAAAAGATAGTTCACCTAATCATTAACCCACAAAGAGACAGAACTTAAAATAGACCTAAAGAAATAAGCTAAATACAGTATATATTATATACTACCATTCAAAAGCTTGTCAATAAGATTTTTTAAAATGTTTTTGAAAGTCACTTGTGCCCACCAATACTGCATTTATTTGATCAAAAATACAGTTAGAATAGTAATATTTTAAAATATTATTACAATTTAAAATATTTATTTTCTGTTTTAATATTATTCCGATGATGGCAAAGTTGAATTTTCAGCAGCTGTTACTTCAGTTTTTAGTGTCACATGATCCTTCAGAAATCATTCTAATATTTCTAAACCATAAACCATTTTTTTCACGATTCTTTGAAGAATAGAAAGCTCAAAAGAACAGCATTTGAAACAGAAATTCTTTGTAACATAATAAATGTCTTTACTGTCACTTTTGATTAATTTATTCCATCCTCACTGAATAAAAGTATTAATTAAAAGAAAATCTTTCTGATCCCAGATTTTTCAACAGCAGTGTATATTATTATCAGGCTATTTACCAAGTACAAACATTGCAATAGCATAGTTGCAGTGTTTCAATTTGGTAAGTTACCATCTAATAAGCAGGATGATGGTACTGTCAAGTAGTCATATTCTCTGATCACCCTTATGTGGTTTATTCTGTGATTATGACTGGCTGGAGATTGCTAAATCTAAACAGAATCTGTCTAGGAGGCCCATCATGTTTAAATTCCTTTTTCAGAACACTGACATAATGAAGCTGAACATATCTTTCATCTATTTCAGTTTTCAATTTTGAGTTCAAAGTGTGCATACTTTGACAGATGAACATTTCTAGCATTTTTGTACCATTCTTAACAATTGTAATGTTTGGGAAAGTGCTAACTGCTAAATTCAATACACCTGCAATTTGTACGGATTCTAAGAGCTTTGGAAACATGCCTGAACTTCTGAGAACACATGAACAGAATACACCTGTTATCTTTGAAGATTTGCTTTCACGAAATGGCAATAAAGTTCTTTTTTCATCTTTAATTCACAAACATAGTTGGCTTCAAGCAACAAAGGATTTATCACCAAAGCCCTTTGGTGAAACCTTTCATACAGTTCGGTCGGTGAGAATGTAAACGTATGTTTTAAGCAAAACAATTAGCAACTGAACAGGAATATTCAACTTCATAAGGGCAATAAATGACCAACCCAAATTCTACAGGTTGTTGCAACGATGCAATAAATCACGTTGCTGATCAGGGTCTTTCTTCTTGTTCCAATTCTCATTGCATGAAAACATCCCAATACAAAATGTCAACAGTTGTCTCTCATGTTACTGGATCTTACACCAGCTCTGACTGATAATCTGGATCAATTCTTGTGTGACATGCATCATGGGTCTTTTATATGACTTCACAGAGTTACAAGAAGAAGCGGGAGGGTCAGGAAAAGGTAAAGTGTGAGAAGTTTGACAACCAGTCGTGTTGGTGTGTGCGTAAATTCAGGTGGCAGTCTACGAGTACATCTTGATTCATCTTCACATTAATGATTTGTCTCAAAAAAAAAAAAAAAAATTGTATTGCAGTGTTTCTGCGCTCTGAGGGTTGAGATAAAGTTTTATCTGACAGATGGCTTCAGAGCAGTGTAACAGTGTATTGATTTGATTTCTTCCTAACATTTTCAACAAAGATAAAGACGGTCATTAGTGTCAGCTTTTTTTATGTTGTTGTTCTTTTTTTTTGTAAATTTCCTTTTGCAGTTTCAAATTTTTTCAGTTTATCCATCATCTCTGGCAAACTTTAATGAACATAGTACTGAGTAGAAAACTTTAAGGTTTCCTAAAAAGATGTTTCGTTTATTTTTTTTCCCCTCATCAAAGGAGCATTTCTTTTCAGTTGTTGCGTGTCCTCTAACAGGAAGTCATGATTGGAGCCCCCGTGGAGAATGTCTTTAGGGCGAAAGCATTCCCCTTAGAGTGATGTAAGGCCCCGGGTGGCCAGCAGTGAGGGGATGAGAGATAGAAGAGCCAGCGGGAGAGTCTGGGCCGTGGGCGGGGGAAGGAGGGACGGCTGGCTGGATTGCAGATCCTCACAAGAGTCACCCTGGCACTGAGCCTTCTCACACAGTATGCCGCCGAAACCGGCCGGACACTGGCAGCGCTGGTGGTGGTGACACACACCACCGTTCTGACAGCGCAGGAGCACGTTGTCACACACTCGAGCTGTGGGGAGCAGAGAAAAAGAGAGGTGAACATGCATCGCTTCCCTCCCCCGCCAGGAAACACTTTCCAGGAAAAAAAGTGCATCCATCAAGATGATCATCAGGTTGCTGTGTGTGTGATTGTTTATGATGGGCGCTGGCGAGAGGCTCAGCGGTGTATTTTAAGGACACCATGGGAGATGTTAGTCCCACTCTAATATTGCAGAAGTGATATGATTAATCATAGAGTGAGAGGTGGGATTTGGGGCAGGAAATATATCTTTGTGTGACACATTTTTCAGTGTATAACCAAAATCGAAAACACCACTGCTGACTTTTGGCAAATATCTGGCATGAAGCTACCAGTCCAAATGCTGCTAACACAATCTCACAGCAATTCCTAACTATTTTACATTTTGGCAAATTGGTGGCTAATTAATCTGAATTTCACTACTTCATAATTATTTTTTTCTGTCACACTTAATTTTAAGGTCCAATTCTCGCTATTAACAAACCATTAACGACAACTTTTGCCTCAATAAATTCCTAATTTGCTGCTTATTAATAGTTAGTAATGTAGTTGTAAAATTTAGGTATTGGGTAGAATTAGGGATGTAGAATATGGTCACACAGAATATGTGGTAACACTTTAGAATAGGGAACACTTATTCACTATTAACTACAACTTTTCCCTCAATAAATTCCTAATTTGCTGCTTATTAATAGTAAGGTAATTGTTAAGTTTAGGTATTGGGTAGGATTGGGGATGTAGAATAAGGCATTAATATGTGCTTAATTAGTACTAATAAATGGCTAATATTTTAGTAATATGCATGCTAATAAGCAACTAGTTAAGAGACCCTAAAATAAAGTGTTATATGAGCTTTATAAATACCAATAAACAGCCAATATGATAATAATAGGCATGTTAATAAGCAACTTGTTAAAAGTGAGAATTGGTCCTTATAGTAAAGTGTTGCCTTTTTTTCTTCTTAAAATAATTAGTTTTTGTATGAATTCATATGTGATCACCTTGTAAAACTGTTGATTTTTCGTGAGACCGGGTTGATGCTGCATTGCTGGTAACTCCAGGCTGATTGGTGCTTTTTAGCATGTGAAGGTTACAGCAAACTCAATCAACACCTTTTGTTAAATGAACCGTTCAACAATGCTTTGACACTTCTGATGTTGGATCCATAATCTAATCATTGCGAAATGAAAAATAAACACCACATAATTAAGATTCAAGGCTTTTCCACCCCCTTCAAATTTCAAGTTCAGATTCAAGACAAACAGGGAAGTGGTGTGCAATGAAATGTACGTCATGGTGCCAATCCAGTCCGAATTGCTCTAATCTCCCTTCCCTTGACCTGCAAACAAGCTCTTTAGTGGAAAAAAGATGATTGCTATTGCATTGTACTAGCTTCCATTACTGAGGAAAATATTTGCTTTGGGAGGAGAGACAGGACTATTTGCTCAGAAACTGGGTGTAATTACATGCTACTTTCTTCATTCAGATGGATTTCATCTTGGTCCTCTGAGAAGTAGGGACAGAACAAAACTAAAGAAAACCAGCAATGAGCAATAGTCCTATTAAACCCCATTTAAACCAGCCAGCTTAGGTCTTTATAATGGTCTCCCAACCTGGCCAAACTAGAGTTTAACTGGTTTAGTTTTTTAGCTGACCCTCTAAAACCAGTCTGACCAAAGGTGTGTTTCCCATTCATAAGATGTAACTCGCTGCTTAACTAACATTAATAACACTGCATTATTGGAGAAATTAACTAGTCATGGCTGTTTGTCTAAACTGCAGTAACTCTTCACAGTTGTTGTTCGAGCCATGTTGCTTCAACAATCAACAACTGTTGTTAATGACATCAAGCAGGCAGTGGAGTAATAACTTTGAAAAATTAATCGGTTCAAGATTGAATTCATGTCAGATTATTGTTGTAAATAATCAACATGGCATCTGAGGAATCCTTCGCTATTTGTTCTCCACTGTTTTGCTTTATTTCCAGATGTTTTATCCAGTTGCGAGTTCTCTCTCACATCATACTCCTGAGCTTCCCGCGGTATTAAACCACTTATGCACATGCACACTATTCATTCTCTTAACAAACTAATAAAAGATGTAGAGCTTTGTACATATATAAAATGAAAAATCTAGATTGTACTACGTTAGCTTGCTTATTTTGTTCACAAGCATGATCTATTTAGGCCCACGTGTTGAACTAACAAGAAACTATGTTTCTAACAACAGATCAAGAGCTGCATTTCCATAAATTCACAAAATCACACAAATTTTTGAGGCTGTTGATGCATGGTCATTGGGAACTATGGTTTTTGGAAACACTAAATCGTTAAACTGCAATATGTTGATAATGACACAACTTTTGATCATACTGTAGTCGGATAACATTAGTTTCGGGAAACACACCCCAGTCAGGGAGACTAATAAAGATCCGCAAACCAGCTTAGGCCAGTTTCAAATGTTTTTGTGAGTAGAGAACGAATGAGTAATGTAATCACAGTTAAAAGGTGCTATTAGGTCCAACACAAGTGTGTACAATATAGCATGGCCACAAAAAGATTGCTACATACTTAAACTTATTATAGGACACAAATTTGTATTTTATTTTTTATAATGATCGGTTCTGTGAGCTGCACAGTGACATGGTGAAGAGGTTTTCGGCATCAAAATTGTTGCTACTGTATATAGCATTGCTGGAACAATGTATCGATCAATCAGAAGCCATTTTTTATTTACATATTATTAAAAAAGTAATATACATCCATAGTAATTTGACTCATTTTATTATTTTCACTCTGTTTTTCCATAGTTTAAATATAGACAGTTTTTCTGCACTATTACTAAAATTCTACTATTATACAAAGAAACAGAAATGCGTCACTTCAAAAGAGACACTTTTAAGCATTTTAAGTGCTGAGGGCAATTTTAACACTGAAATATCACTTTTTTTTTATCATCTCTCTCCACGAAAAGCCCATCTGGCATGGTTTAACTGGTGCTCAGAAAAGCTCAGTGTCCGTTTTGAGCGACAACTCTGGAAAGATTTTGCTGGGATTTAAACTTTAAATCTCCAGGCTCGGAGTTTACTTTGTTCACTGTGTGTGGGATTATCCAAATGCTGACAAGCCTCCAGAGGACCCTACAGAGCTATTGTCTTTCCATGAGCATCTGTACCCAAGATTAGATTCGAGCGAAGGGTGCGGTTCAAGTGTACCCAGAAGACAGACCCGCTGCTGCTTCCTTTGACTGCTTCTTTCTTCAAATATGTACATATGCACCGAGGGAGCATTGAACACACAGACACTCACGTCTGTCCCGGTCTTCATTTTCATTGTCAAAGACTTGCAAGGTCATCCGTCACATGCAGTGTACAGTGGCGTAGATTGGATTTGCACTTGTGTTGCGCTTTACCTTCTGACCTAAGAAAAAACTGAGGTGTGAACCCTGGCCGAGGTCTGTCTCTCCCTGGGAGACATATGTGCTGTATTGCACCTTCGCCAACTATGGTGACTTTTTCACACGCTAACGGAACAGAACAGGCAGCTCTGTTGAGCAACAGTGACGCATGCATGCGACAGATCTATTGGTTCCCTGACAGGTCAGAGAAGAGGTTTCAGTGCTCCTTTTTGAGATGAACCTCAGAGTGGGGTACTATTATGGATGAGACTAATGAACTTATTCAGTTTAGTGATAATGCTTTAGAATAATGGTGAGTCATTAATAGGTAACTATGCAGGAAGTAATTCAGTACTATAGTAACACTTCAGCTACTACTGTCCTATTAACTAATACAGAAACAGGATTTACTAATTATAGCGAGGACTGAGATAGTTCTTAATTAGGTAATCAGCAATGTCTAAATGAGATTAAAGTAAACACAAAATTAACAAGTCTTAGATGTGTACAGTTTTCTGTTTTGCTGTGAACATGGTTATAAAATGCACCATTAATTACTCCAGTGTTACGTAGTTACTCTGCAGGAATTACTAACGATCTGGAGCATTATTTTAAAGTGAAAAGTTTTACAGTATATGGCCCAGTTCACTAGAAGTTATTAGTGGTTTATTAATTAGTGGTGCATTCTATGACCATGTTCAAAATTTTGGTCACATATCATATATGTTAATGTTGTGGTTAGTAATTAAATGAGCAATATCTCAAAAGTGCTGTAGGTAAACACAGAGCGCTGATATACAGCCATTTTTTTCTTGGGTTGTCTTTAGAAACACTCTTTTGCACAGAACTACTTCCTTCTGCCACAGAGCCCAAGCCTCCATTACTAATTCGAAAATGTCAATTCAATTTAGTTAAAAGCACAAAGGCAGTGCTCTGGTATACAGCATTGAATTATACAAATTATAACGTGATTAGATTTTGCCCTCTGCCAAAACTATTTGCTATGGAACAATTAATGAATTAATGAGACCAAATTAGATTTACCCAAAACGAATTATATCTCATGTTTAATCACTATAGAGACATCAGAGCCAGCAGCAAATTCTAGAAGAACTGGCTCAGGTAAGGTTGCTCCCGGTGGGTTTATGAGCGCTGAACGGCCGCTGATGCCCTGGAGCTCACATCTCCGAAAACATCTAAGCAAATTTTCAAATAGACGTTATCTTTATTAACAAACCACATATTTGAAGTCTATAAAAGTAAATTCTTGCCTAAAAGTGTTAAAACTACATTCTGTGACAGTATTATTTATAAAATTATAACGAATTTGGGCATCTGCCATGCCACTCGCTGTGAGAAATACTGCAAGCGGAGTGATACAAACGGTGAATGATATCCCTAGAATATTGTACTCTTGTTGTATAACTGTTGTATAATTGGTAATATTTAAAAATTTATCATAGTTATTTACTAGATTGTAAATGAGTTTAATTTCATTCAGTAATTACTGATTAGCTAATATGGAACTATCCCTGTCCTAAATTTGCTACACTTACTGATTAGTTAATCCTGTTTCCATTTTAGCTAATAGTTTTAAGTAGCTTAAGTGTTACTGTAGTACAACTCATTGGTCCTGCATTGTATTACCTAGATCAGTCATTCTTAACGGGTTTTGTTTCAAGACAAAAGTAAACAAACAAACAAACAAACAAAAAAAAAAAATATTTTTTCTAGTTAGGGATATTTTTTGTTTTTCTTTTCACTGTTTAATGTAATCTTTAATTAATGTCAACATAACTATTCACTTTCCATACTGTACATTATTATTGATTGCAGTTTTTATTGTTTTATTTTTAATTTATTTAGACAAAATACTGTATACTGTATAAATCTATTTATCTAGCTATCTGAACAAGGCACATTTATACGGTTAGTTTAATTTTATTTAGCATTGTTCTTTCCCCCCTTGCAGAACAGAACAGACCTGTAAGACATTTTCAGGCTGTTACCCACCATTTGAAACCACTGTTTTAGAATAAATTTCACTAATAAATTTCACTAATAGAATATTGTGCCTTCTGCTCATCATCTACCAGCTATTTTAGTGTAAGTTCCCATATATCATACACTGTCTTTATTGATTATCAGCATTTACTACTCTCTATCTCATTAACAAATTTCAGTGTCCAGTGCACATATTTCCCAGCACACTTTCCTACCCTGTGTATCTCTTTTATTATTTTTATGGTCTGAGTGATGGTTTCTCCACTGTATTCATCTGCTCGAGATATTAACTTCAATCAAGCCTTTGAAATCTGTGTACATAAACCTACCACTATCTCGTCTTTTTTTTTTTTCTCACTTTGACTCTTCTATTCCATGAAGAGGCCAGGCAGAAGAAAACAGATACTTGAGACTAATTACATTTGAGAGGTTATTAGAAGAGCCTGTTATCCAGGAGGTCATCATTAAACACTACTGTCCGCTGGCTGCTTACTAAAAGAAGGTTTGGATCTAGAAGATGTAAGGTGTTGAACAACCAGACAGATTCTCACAATCTCACAATCCTCTATTTTGTTCTGCTTTTAGTCCTGACAGAAAAGAGACCACTCTCTGTCACTCACAATCAGCAAGAGAGCTGAAAATGAGAAGCCTCCGTAACTCGCTGCTGTTTTCACTGCTTTCAGGTGAGTTTACTCCCTAAAATCACACAAATATCACATACAACTATTCCAGACACTTTCTTACATGTAACGGACACGTTTCTGTTGAATATTTATTCACAGAAAACTTCGAAAAAGTCCATAAGCATCTCAACTGTTTTCAGGCGAGGTAAGCTAACTCTATAGCTTGAGCTCTTGTTTATGAGAGTTTGGACTTTTAATCACATTTTTATGTGTAGATGAGAGGTTTTGATAGCTTTGTAAAGGGTTTGCTGTCAGTTTGTCAATGGTTTATTGAAAGTTGTCTAACTTATTTAGCCTAAAATATGCGCTGTACTGTTAATCGGTAAGGTCACTTACAAGGAACGTGAATTAATTGAATCTAACGTTAGTTTAAACATGTTTCTATCTTTCATGGTAAACAAATATTGATAAAAATTGTTCTGTGGTTTCAGGAGTGATAATATAATCTCTCTACAACAGAAAATAAGCTCCAAAATTTCAAAGTTTCTGAAGGGAGCTGCTGACAGAAATGCAGGAAACACAGGTGAGCTGAGAAAGCTCTTTAAATACATTCATATACATTTTCTCACAACATATTTCCTTATATCATCATGCATCTGTTATATTACAGTTATTTTAGGAAGGTTTTGACATCCAAACCTGAGTGACACAAACCTAAAAACATTAACGTTAATTCTGTTATTTTAAGAAACTGTTTTCTGTGTGTCTGTGTTTATATATATACAGTGCACAGCATAAATAAGTACACCCCCTCTAAAACTTAACAAATTCAGCAATTACTCTTTACTTAAATGACATGTTAAGGTTCTTTGGAGATATAATGTTCCAACAAGCCTGCTTGATCAATTACCAAAGAAGAATGTCAAAATTATTCAGCAAAATAAGATTTTCTTATCAAAGTGATAAAACGTTGTGTTGCAAAAATGAGTACACCCTCCTGAAAGTTATTAAATAAAACTTAAAAAAAAAAAAAAAAATGTGTATAGGTTTAAGGCTATTTTTGATCAACATGTAAGTATACTGAAAGACAAGTAATTTCCTGACAATTAAAAGTGTTATATAGCCAACTGAATCATACTCAGACTTAATGCTGGCAGCAATGGAACCACTTGGGAGAGAACTGCCAGGTGACTTATTTCTTAGCATAAAAGAGGACAATGGTACAAGAGGAATACCAAATTATTGTTATAAGTGTGAAAATATAGCAGAAGTATCACCGATATTCAAAAACAATGGACTTGTAACAAGGCTCCTGAAATAACCAGGTCTTCATTTGTGAATTTTTGCTAGAAAAAGCAGGAAAAATAACATGCAAGTGTCTCAGAGCCGGCAAAAGCTATGAAAAGAGTGACACTTTATCTCACAGAGTATGACGCAGCCTGCAGAAGTGACATGCATGGTTGTTGTCACCACTAGAATTACCTACTGTAGCCAAAGCAAAATAAACTCATTTAACCTTTTCCAAGGCCCATATTTACAAAATAGAGACTTCTGTGAATCCATACTCTGGTCTCAAGAGACCAAGTCAATCATTTCGGATCCAAAAGCATCCAGAATGTTCTGGTGTAGCTAGAGGAGGAGTACAGTGAGAAGTACTTGGTACCCAAAGTCATAGGCGCCGATTTATGTTTCTGTATGGGTCAAAATTATCAATTTTTTATGCCAAAAATCATTAAGATATTAAGTAAAGATCATGTTCCATGAAGATATTTTGTAAATTTCTTACTGTAAATATATCAAAACTTCATTTTTGATTAGTAATATGCATTGCTAAGAACTTAATTTGGACAATTTTAAAGGCGATTTTCTCAATTTTTAGATTTTTTTACACCATTAGTTCGCCTACCAATGGTATGAGATGAGCACAGCTTTCACTCTCAACCAAACTAACATTACTAGCCAATAAGAATTTTTTGCTCTTATAAACACGAGACACACATCATTTTATCCAATTGCAGAGTCGCAGCCCAGATGAATGGAGAAGCTGCGAGGCGTAATGGTCAAAGATGTCCATCTAGCGCATATTTGCATGGAAAAACTAATTAAAAAGCAGTGGAGCTTTGTAAACAGCTCAGAGTATTCATGTCATCTCCATAAGAACGATATGATTGCCAGAACAAATTTACCAGGATTTTTAAAAAGGACCTGTTCACACATGATCTCTTAATGGTAATTTACTGGTAATTTACAAGACTGTATGGGTGAATATGGGCCCACACACTTTTGGGGCCCCCAGAGATCTGTTTTATTAGGAGTAACAGTAGTAGTAGTAATGTAATAGAAATTATAAATGTATCTGCATCTCCGGCGAAATGATCTCCCCCATTCACTGCATGGTTTCGTCCCGTCCTACGTAGCCTAGAATCACTGAGTGAGATCAGATGGTAAACTGTAAAATTATGTCTTCGAGTTCGAGGGGGGCAAACCAAGCTGGACGATTTGGTCAGTCGCACTTTTAAACACATTTTAGTTTTGCTATAGAAAATCTACAAATTCACACTCTGATTACATAGAACAGCAGCAGGAAGCGCGGGAGGTTGTCATGGCAACCAGATACACTGCGCGTGAATCATTACGGCTGCGCTTCTATTTTGCCACACTAAACTTAGCAATAAACACGTTGAAAATAATACACAATAAACATGTCTGTCAAAACGATCTCAAAGGAGGCTTTTATTAAGCAAATGAAGGAGTGAATTACTCATCCACTGTTTTAAAAAAAGTACTTTAGCTGGGTTTCCACAGGCAGGGTCACAATTGTCTAGTGTATGAAGTTAATGGTTTTTTGGTTAAGGTTCATAATGTGTAACATTTTTAACATTGTATGTTGTATTTTATGCTCATTCCATATCAGCAAAATAGTGTGGTACAGAAAGTCTACAGGTGCATCTCAATAAATCAGAATGTCGTGGAAAAGTTCGTTTATTTCAGTAATTCAACTCAAATTGTGAAACTCGTGTATTAAATAAATTCAGTGCACACAGACTGAAGTAGTTTAAGTCTTTGGTTCTTTTAATTGTGATGATTTTGGCTCACAATTAACAAAAACCCACCAATTCACTATCTCAGCAAATTAGAATATGGTGACATGCCAATCAGCTAATCAACTCAAAACACCTGCAAAGGTTTCCTGAGCCTTCAAAATGGTCTCTCAGTTTGGTTCACTAGGCTACACAATCATGGGGAAGACTAATATGAAGTATTCTAATTCGTTGAGATAGTGAATTGGTGGGTTTTTGTTAAATGTGAGCCAAAATCATCACAATTAAAAGAACCAAAGACTTAAACTACTTCAGTCTGTGTGCATTGAATTTATTTAATACATGAGTTTCACAATTTGAGTTGAATTACTGAAATGAACTTTTCCACGACATTCTAATTTATTGAGATGCACCTGTATGTCCATAGAACAGGTTCTGAATGAATTGTTACTGATACATTATGGTCAAAAGCAATGAAAAAGTAACAGGTCAATAGTATTAAATTGCAGACAAAGATTTTGAATAGCTAGGTTGGCTTGTACACTATATTGCCAAAATTATTGGGACACCCCCTTCTAATGAACAGGGTTGACTACTTTAGTAATTTCCATGAGTACAAATCTTAGTGTTTAAGCATATAACAATATTCTAGGGACCCTTTTCTATTCAAACATGACAATGCCAAACACCAGTGACTTGTACATATGTGTACAATCATTTTAGACACTTCCAAAACTGTGGCAACAAAGATGGAATACACTTTTTAAATACATGAATTATGTTTCCATCTTTGTTGGCACAGTTGGAAGTGCCTTTTTCTGTTCTAAAGAAGGAGGTGTCCCAAAACTTTTGTCCATATAGTGCATGTACAAGTCATTGGTGTTTGGTGATGAGTTTTTGGCTCAAGGTCTGCATTTAAAGTTACACCAGAGGTGTTCAACTTGGATTAGGACTTGGCTTTCTGCAGACCAGTCAAGTTCTTCCACACTGACTAAATCAGTCTTTCTTTTTTTTTTATTATCCTTGCCTTATACACAGAGACATTGTTGTGTTAGAATAGAAAAGGGTCCTGTCCAAACTACTGGTATAAAATTAGAAGCACACAATTCCCTAGAATATCATTATATGCTTAAACATTAAGATTTGTTCTCACGGAAATTTCTACAGTAGTCAAACCTGTTCATTAGAAGAGGGTGTCCCAATACTTTGGGCAATATTGTGTATGTTTGATGCGGTAGGGGGCCCAACCTCATATTCTTTCATAGGGCCCAAAATTGCTAGCGGCGCCCCTGCAGTGTAATTTAATAAAACCATGTAATTACTTGGTTTTGATATTTTATTTGAGCCAATTATTATTGTCTCATCATTAGTTTATATGTAAATAGTCATACTAAAGCCTGCTTTTCACTTAGGTCGATTTGTGTTACTAAAAAATATCAGATTACTCAGTTGTCAAAATAATCAGTAGATTACTTGATTGCCAAAATAATCATTAGTTACAGCCCTAGATTATTTAAATTATTTCTAAATACAACCGAATTGTTTTTGTAATTAAAAGACAAATATTTTGTCATTGAAAATTTCTTAAAAATAGTATTAAAATATTGTCTCATTCTAGTGAACCAAGTATCTGTATTTTGTCTCATCTCGTGAGCTAAGTGTATTGTTACACCCCTAGTGTCGATAAGTGGTGATATAGCTTATAATTTTCCAAGTGTATGATATAGCTTTCATTCTTCAGGTCAACTATATATTCATGAAAAAAATCAGTTTGAATAAGGAAAGCAATAACTTTGCCATAGTATCCTTTCAAATGTTAAAGTTGCCACAGTCATTGCTTGCTTTGCATGTGCTAACGCCCCGCCCCCGGACAAAAGCTCAGGCTCAGTATTTTTTTTTGCTTTAACCCCTGGGTACTATATAACATTGTTACCTAGTGCTTATATTTCTTAAATACCATTAATTGGATGCATTTGTGGCCAAAGATGCTGGAATAGGCTTCAGCCCCCACGACCCTAGAGAGGATAAGTGGTTTGGAGAGTGAATAGATGGATGGATGAACTTCCAAAATTCTTTGACTTGCTTTGATTTTGTTTCTATTCTTACTGCTGTTCAGCTTAAAAATACCTTTCCATTATCTTTGTTTATCATTTTGCATCATTATACCTGTGCTAAACGTATGAAAATTAAGAAACTAATGAAAGTGTCTTATTTTTTTTTTTTTTGTTACAGGATCCTATGTACCCAGCCTCAACCATTCATCAAAAGGACTGTGAAAACGGGAACTCTTTGACCCACCAGTGGCAGTTTCCACGGGATAAAAAAGGGCATACTAGTGGATGATGGGGGTACTGACATTAACCTGCTGTATTCACTGTATTACACACTAGGGATGGGCATTGTTGTAAATTTTTAATTTCAAGTACTGGTAGTTTTGATTTTGTCTGGATGGCATGCTGTATGAGGGTTTGGATCCTCATGCTGGGAAAAAAAAATTCTGTGGTTGGATGTTTTACAGGCATTAATGAGATGATTTCTGAAAGTCTTACCTTGATTTCGGTTTGCTGCTCCAAGAGAAGAAGCATTCGGTCGAACTTGATGAAATGAAAAATAAGAATCAAAATATTTCTTGGCTTTTATTCAGTATTATTTATTAATCTAGTTTTAATCTACTGGGTTTCAGTCACTTTTATCACCAGACCTTGAATTAGTATGTTTGAATATTTGAAAGAATTCTGTTTTACATATTAAAGTATCCTTATCTATATAAACACTATACGGTAACACTTTATAATAACTGCACGCTATGAATAATTAGTTAAGCATTAGTAAATAGTCAGTTCATCCTTTACAAAGCATTGTCCCAACATTAATAGGCATTAGTAAGCAGTTTATAAATACAGCTATAAATGCCTTGTTCTTGATTTATAAGCATATCTATTACAAAGGAGATTTAAAGTCTCAGTTATCTTCCAAACAGAAAAAAATTGAACAAACATAACACAGAGGGATACAGAACTCAGAAATATTCAAGATGCAAAAAATGAAACTGCACAACTATTTCAAAAATATTTCTGTGTTCTATATTACTCTGTGTTGTGTTCAATTTTTTCGGTTTAGAAGATAACTGAGCCTATAAATCTCCATTGTAAATGCTTTACAAGGCATAAATAGTCCCCACTTTAGATGAGCTCACAAAAATAGATGACTGACAACTACTAAATGTTTTATAAGTACCTGACCTAATCATGAATTACAGCAGGAATGTGTTAATAAAGCATTTATTAACACACTGTGCAACTATTACGTGTCTAAATAATACGATTTATAAATGTATATTTAAATAGTTTATTAATCATTTAATTACACTTTCTAAATGATCTTATGAACCACTGACAACTGCTAAATAACTGGTTTGTAAATAATGTAATACATAATTTAGAAATGATTTAATCGTTAATAAAATATGAAAATACGATTATTAAACATTATAGATATGCTCAAGAACAAAACATTTATAGCTGTTAAATATAGCTATTTATAAACTGCTTACTAATGCATATTAATGTTGGGACAATGCTTTATAAAGGATGAATTGACAATCTACTAATAATAATGATTCATAGTGTGCAGTTATTATAAAGTGTTACACACAATACAAATGATGTTCATTATGCCATGAGTGAAAAACTCACCAGAGGTGCCAAGATTATTCGGGATACCTGGGAAAAAAAGAAAGAACTTGTATGAATTAGTTTTTAGTGAGGAAATCAGATATGGAGGAAAAAAAAAACCAATCAAACCAGCTCATATGATTCTGGCCACTCTCTGATTGTAATGAGCAGTTCTGTGTGCCACAGTATCATCACTGGCAATTACAAAACTGGGTTGAAAACTGTTATTTGTTTCAAAAAGCACACTTGCATTGGCAGGGATCAACAATGAGGGTTTTGTTTCTTTCTTTTTTCTTTTTTTTTCTTGACCTTTTGGGCTAGTAGTTCATTTTTAAATGTATGTATGTATGTATGTATGTATGAATGAATGAATGTATACAAAAAAAAAAAAAACCTTATATTTTTCAAGAACCTGTTTTATTTCTAAAGAATATATATATATATATATATATATATATATATATAAAAATTTTTTTTTTAATTATAAAAAGAAAATTTTTAATTAAACAGGGCTGAAACTCAAGGACAGTAGTACATTAGAAAATGATGGGATACATTGCAAAACATTGCATTTAGCCTAAATGTAAACTAATGTATGTTTCATCACATTATAAAATAACACTAATGGCAGTATGTGGGATTTTTTTTTAGCCATATTGAAGGAGTTTCCATACTTGTTGACTGTTTTTCTTCTACTACCCACTAAAACATTTAGAATAAATACAAATGTTAATTTTGTGATTAAATGCATAGGCACAGTTTGCATTTGTCTACAAAATTAATTGAGTATCTCTTTCTTTTAACTGCTAGAGTACATGCGGCCTGCCAGAGTGTTTTATGTTATTTATTATTCATTAATCAGTGGTGTTGTTAGTTAGCACACGTTTTAATAAATGATTTAACTTTTCTATCCATCAGATTCTTTTTATATATTATTATTTTCAGTCATCAACTATTATGACAGGCCTGACATTTCAAACCATTGCACCTATGTGCTGCTCTCCAGTCAGTCTATAGGACGCTGCTCAAAGAATAACAGCACTGAACATCTCAGCATGCAATTGCTTCAGAACCAAAGACCACTGAGGTGCTTTACGCTTTATGTGATCTTTTGTATTACAGTTTCCAGGTTTTTTTAGTACAATGCTTAACCCAGCAACAACGACTAACAGATATTTTATCGCCACATTATATTTAGCCCCAAAAGAGTTTAGACTCAGACGTGGTTGAATTCTCACATTCAACTCTCACGGCACATCATAGGCCTCATTACAGCATTAGCGACTCAAAGCTAATTGGGAATTCTGCTCACCTGAGCTATGAATGACAAGTCTGGAAAACAAGCAGAAGTGGACAGCTGGTAGATGAGCTCAGTGTGCATTGATTAAACCAAAACACATCTTATTTATCACAAAAGTACCGAACACACATAATTCTTCACTTCTCAAGCACCTGTTCTTCCCACATGGGACACAACAAGAGCACAGAATTGAAATTCCTCCTCTGCAAACATAAGATCAAGATCTTAAGGTTCTGCCTGGTTAAGGCTGCCACACGCATTATAAGCATTTCATGCATTTTTGCTGTTTATATGAAGAATGCATCTGTATGCAATGCTAATGTGACATTGGTGCATAAACGAATATGATCAATTCCACAAAACTATATACTGTAGTACACAGAGCATAAATTCATCGGCATGAATTTCATGAAATGAAATCGGCTTCCTTTCAGTTCATGAGCTGGAATTTCAATTGAATTTGTCACGTCCCGCTGGATGTTGAATTGGAATGACAGGAAATTTACAGAACTGCAATACAAAGAAACTTAATGTAGTCACAAAACATTGTGTTGTTCTTGACTAATGAAAGAGAGAACTTCTTAGGTTTCATGTCGTTTGTATTTATCTTGAAACTATTCAGTTCTGTCATTGCTTGTGATGATGTGGAATCCGCAACTGCTCATTATAATCAGAACGTTATATAGACTGTCCAGTACCTCGTTTGATTGTTTTGTTTTGTTTTTTTCCCCTGCATATCTGATGTCCTTACTGAAAGCTGGAAGGTAGCCTAAATAAAACATACCATCCACCATATGTATATATTATAAATGACCAAACAGGAAATAATATATACAGTATATAGTCACAAGTCTGGATATATAAATGTAAATCTGAATATATAGTTATAAATTTGTATATATACATACATATGTACAAATAAGTATATATATTTAATATCTATATATTATAGAATTATTATTATATATTTACATTTTTAGTAAAATTACCAATAAACGGGATCATACACATAACATACCTGTATGTAATTTTCATTAACAATAATAACATTAATTGTAATTGTTATTAATGTTAATGAAAATAACATACAGGTTATGTCTATGATCACAAAAATCAGTGTTGGGAAGGTTACTTTGGAAATGTAATAGGTTACAGATTACAAGTTACCCTATTTAAAATATAATAAGCAGTGTAACTATTTTAATTACTTTAATAAAGTAACGTAACTAATTACATTTGATTACTTTTTGATTACCTTTCTAAATTTCTAATGAATGTTTTCATCTGTTAATCATTTTAAAACATTTAAACCAGGCAGGGTTAACCTTACATAGGATTCAACACCGATTACTCTCAGACACTTGAATTAAGATTATAAAAATTTAATTTTAAAGCACAGTCACCACAAAATCAGTCTTTAGCACCTCTTCTTACTTTGAAATAGTTCTGAGGTTAAATACAGGTTGAAAATCACAAGATATAGTTTAGTGGTTATGATACTGTTTTTGAAATCAAATCTTTGCATAGCTATAATGGGAAACACTGGCATCTAACAATGCATTGGAAAAAAACAGTTCAACTTAAAAAATAAAGCATATACATAAACCCAAATATGGAATAAAACAGTTATCGAAGAAGCATGTGTCCTATTCTGTGTCCTAAACTCCTGAAACATTGGTGTCTCATATTTTAGAGAAGTCAATGCAATTTGGGAATGAAATCAAATAAATCTGTGTGTGTGTGTTTGTTTGTGTGTGAAAATATTCAGATCTAATCCCCTTTGTAATCACTAATATTTTCATAAGTAACTGTAATTTAATTACACATATTAAAGTTACATTTATTTTGTAATTAAGTTACGTAATTCTGTTACATGTAACTACTCCCCAAAACTGACAAAAATACACTGAGAAATTTCTATATATTCCCCTTCATAAATTTTAAATGCAATGTTAAAAATCCAATTTAAACTCAGGAAATAAATTGGACACATTCTCAATCCTCAACCACGATGATTAGCATTTTGTTGCAGCAAAAAACAAAACAAAACAAAAAAAAACAAAGAACAAACAAAAAATAAAAAACAGTATCCCAATAGTTAACTCAAACCCAGTGTAACCAAAAACTTGTCCCTTTCCAGCCTTGTTTGATGCATAGAGAAATCTCCTCTACTGTGTCTGGCAGTATGGTGCTGGTGTATTGGCACAGCAGGACACTTTCGCTCTCACACAAAATGTACCCTCCAGACTCTCTAAGCCCATCCCACCAGACAATGTCATGGATTTCATTTCCTGCTGAATTATTAGACGTGAGGTCACATGCAGCCATATATCTGCATGAGCCGGGTCCTGCATACCATGAATCTTAACATAGAAATAAATTGCCCTTGTGATCACGGCAGAAGACTTGATGACAGATGAAAGCCATTACAGCTTAATTAAATTCTGCACTTTCAGCAAATTTATCTTTATGTGAGAGCCATATGTTTCATAACCTCACATGTAATACGAGCAGCGTAGGAGAAGTGGCATGCCACTGCGATCGTGCTCATTTGCGAGAAGGGGAACGATGCAACAGTCGAGAACTATTGATTTCACCAAACCTGCAGGGGCAATAATGTTATTGTGATTTCATATGCAAGTCTGTTGCATTGTGGATTTCTTGCCAAAACAGGTGCTAATATTGCTTTTGATATAGGTGGTCCTTGGTTTCCTCTGTTGGGCACAGATGTGTCCTGGTATTGGGTTTTTAATAACTGGCTGTCAGTTTGAGCTTTGCCCCTGCATTATGAGGGCCTTCATAACGGGGGGAAAGGCTAGAGCGATATTAAAGGCTTTCAAAAGCATGTATACTCATACACAACCACCTACACACTCACACAAAAGCACTTCAGGTGCACTGAATCTAATATTGCCATAAAAGATCACGCATGCATCACTACTGTGTTGAGAATGCAGAAAAGAACATTCATAAACCGAAATGTCGCTGCCGCATTCCTCCTTGCGATGCAGCATCCGGTAAAACGTCCTTTGCTTGGGACTGCATAAGTATATGGCTTGTGCTTGATGGCAGTGACTAAGTTTTGAGTGGACCTGCACTGAGAGGGCCAGAGGGTTCTCCTCCCACCATCTGGACAGTGCCGAGCCTCTCGCTGTCCCTGAGCTACAGTTACTGACTTCATTAGATTTATTAGGGCAATGAGCCCCCTGCCTTGGGTTGAGAACTTGACAGATGTGCCACTACTCAATGCCAAGATGAAGCTAAAGAAGAGGATGACTTCTGGCTCTCACAGGTTGGGAGAAGCACAAACAAGCTAATAACAGAAGATTTTAGAATTTATTTCAGGGGTGTCTGAGGATTCAAGAGTGGCAGTGCAGGTGAGGAAATAATTGACAGACATGCAGAAAAATAAATATTATATTATATTATATATATTAAGTAAGTCTAATGCTTATCAAAGCTGCATTTACAGTATTTGATAAAAATACATAAAAGAGTATATTGTGAAATATTATTACTATTTAAAGTTATTATATTATTAAAATGTAAATTATTATATTACTAATATAACAATTACTAAAATTAATATGAATATACTTTAAAATGTAGTATAATGTAATGCAAGTTTCAGAGAATGATGCATTAATGGCTTAAATACAAAACATTCACAAAACATATATTAGTATATCAGTGATACTAAAATAACATTGATTTCAGAAGCCTGCCATTTGCCACTAGTTATACATTTTGGAGCTGTAGAAAAACCTGAGTTTCTGTAATATGTGCTGCCTACAGGCTTATTGTCAGTCCTTTTTTTTGTTGCTCTCAAAGTAAAATGTCATTTGGAACACGACTGAAAAGGTCACGTTTCGGTGCTTGATGGAGCACTATGCTTTCCCATGAGTCATGTCAAGAAGGAGATGGCAGGATGTACTCACAGATATTGGCAGTACCCTTGGGGATGGGCAGGTAGGAGCCCATGCTCCAGGCTCGGCCCTGGTAGTGTCTCTTGCAGCGTGCGCAATCCGGCCCCGTAGTGTTGTGCTCGCACTCGCACCCCAGCTTCCCTTTGTCAAAAACACAGCTGTTGGCATGCAGATTGCACTTGCACCTAGCAGGATGAAGAACAAAACATCATAACAAACAGGAAATGTCAGCCCAGGCTACCGTTGCTATGTTGGTGGCACGAACAAAGAACCAGCCGCAATGTTTGACGTCTTATCCAAAACGTAATATTAATTTCTTTTGCGATGCGTTCGGAGCCTCTTTGTGGCATATCCATTACAAACTCCAGCCTTTAACGCTGGCTTCCCATGATGCTGCGGAAGAGAGCTTCATTATGCCATTAAAAACAGAGCTCATTTGAGTGTGCCCCTGCAGAGATACTGAATAGAAGTGTGGGTCACATCTGTGACACAAAAGCAGAATGAAAGCCTCTCAGTGGTTGGGCTTTAACATTGAAAAAAGGGAAAGAATAAAAGAAGAGGAAAGTCTATCGACACTAACAGCACCTCTTCAAAGTTCCTCTGATCTCTGCTGGGAAAGAGATTTTGACAGAGTCACTGTTGTTTCAGGGTGTTTAGAGAGCATTAAATGTAAGAGGAAATCACGATTTGTGAAGTCAATGTCAAAACAAGGATGCTTTCCATGAATTTTATTTTATAGGAAGACGCATGCAGTGACTTTTCAAAGCTGTAAACTAAAACAAAGATTATTGGAGTACATTTTTCCCAGAAATACTGTTCCAGTGTTTTTAAATTTCGTTTAATTCATTGTTTGTGAAATTTACTAGCAATTTCTGAGTGAAATTTGTTTCTTTTTTAGTGCATGTGTAGTTATTCATCCTAATTTCCTAGTTAAAGTGGCGAGAGCTTCAGAGACACTCGGGCGATTGCGGATGATTATCTTAGCTGCCACTTGAGATGAGTGGTCTCACTTTCCATATCTACTCTAAATATAATTTGCAGTCATTGATTTTGCCAGGAGACAAAAGGTTACAACCGTGTTGTGTACGTCTGACCTCCGCCTCCCTGTGAGATGGGCAGCGGTTAATGAGATCATTGAGCATTCAGGATATGCTACACCTCTCTGGAGGGTTTGTGTTCGGTATGATATCAAGGCAGTATTTGTTTTTCTGCAATGCGTTCAAGGGAGGACTTTTGCTCTTTGGAGAACCGCGGCGGTGAGGATACGTGGCTGCCTCCCGCTGTGAACCCGAGACAGACGTGTTACAGAAATACATCCATTCCAATTGACTTTCTACTCTTCGTGACATTGCGCATAAATGATTAATAACTGCGGGAAAACAGTGGAACAAAACCTCTAATTTCAGCTTTCATGATGGTCTATTTAACGTCAAATGGAGCTACAGTAAGTGCTTTCGTCGGCATTGACTTTGATGGACCCATTCAATATTGTCGTTTAGTTAGACAATTTTTTCAATAGAGCATTCGGTATTATTATGCAGTGTATGTTTTGGCATTAATACGAATAGGCTACTTTCCAATTTCAGCATTACGGAAGCGCATGTATTCATCGCCTCTCTGGAGTATCATAAAGGGTAGTCAATTAAATCTCCTCCATATCTCTAATCTGTGGATGTATCTAACCGTTCTTCATCCAGATAGTAAAATTCCCTAAAGTGGTGTGCTTTGAGATCTGACCCTCGGGTTAATTAAAAACCAGCCGAAACTGGATCATCAAGCCGATGTCACGAAGTTCAGTGTATCTGCGGCGCAGCGGCGAGGGACGTGATGCTTTTGCCGTTGGCATTGTCATATTGAAATTGGAGGGACCGTTGAATATCATTCGGTGGGTGCCGCTGGGAGAACGCCTGGCACGGCAAGCGTTTGTGCTGGCAGAAAGATGAAAATCCATTTAATAATTCTTTATTGGCCTTTTTTCTCCTCGCTCTCCCACAGTGGGCTTTGGCCATTATCTAAGAGTGGCACCACTCAGTGACTCATTTAACTCCACTCTCCTCTCTCATGTTATGAATCAAGGACGTAAATGTTTTGCTTTGCGTGCTCGCTCTCTAAAGATATGGCTCAGGGCGTTATACTGAGAGCCATTGTCTGTAAGGTGTAGTTCATAACGCATATTCATGAATTTTGGCCACAAAGGAGCTTCTTTTCACTATTCGAATGAATCTGAGAAATGGATTTGAATAAGAATAATATACACTGTTTTTTAACGTTTTAACAGAAGACGTGTGTGGGTACGTTATGAAATCTTATGATGCAACGCAGTCTAAATGTTATCCCTATGTATCTATGCTTCCATCCACGCCCCATTACTATGAGACATAGCAATGTCTGAAATATATTGTCCGTCTTCAGAGGAAGTAGAAAGCAGACTTTCATGTCAGTTCCTCTTGTTATGTTTCATCCTGACCTTGGTTTCTCCTGGAATGTGTTTTCCTTCAGAAGCCTCTCCCATTTTCTATTTTCTCTATAGTTGAGTTCCCTATAGCGCAATGCAGAGTATTTGTGAGACCAACCACTGTTAAAAATAAATCCTTTGCAATTGCTATATTTAATGAAATTACATAATTAAATTATTGTGAAACTCTGTTATAGTCCCAATCAGGATGTAATATAGAAAATCTGATGATATACCTCTGTAAGCTCCACTCGATCTATTGTGTGGCAAACTATTGTATGGCAATTTCTCATTTATTGTTATTGTGCTTGAATACCATAAGTTTATTGCTGAATAGAATGCATGTTATCTTGTAGTTTTATTACTCAATGGCCTCTGCAAATGAGACTCAATGAAAGAGTTCTTTTCAAGCTGATGTGTATCACAGGCTCATCACAGTCCTGCTGTTTACTATCAGTTGTAAACCTTATTTTATATTGTTTGCAAATGCCTAACACCATGTCCTAACTACACGCGACGATGTAAAAACGTCTTAACATTATCAAAAGTACATACTGAGTGACTGAGACCATCTTTGTCATGGAATAGGCTTGTTGGTTAGCACTGAGTTCGCAAGTTTAACGTACATCTTATTTTCAAGTTCTGAGGTAAACTGTTGTTGCTTTCAGTATGGCTATAACGGTCACGCAGAATGATATTCAAACTCACATTAGACACGTTTAACTTTGAATAAAGCACATAATCGGTACCTGAGATTATCACTGTCATTAGTTTGTATGTTGTTAATTGTTCCAGCTGCGACGTCATGGAAATAAAAACCGTTTCTAAATTAGAAATTTCGCGTGTCGCCATCGTGGCTAGTTAGGACAAAAACTCTGATCAACATGGAAAAGATACCTTTTATCGCATGTCGTGTAAGGCTGTAATGTGAAGTCTTATCAGGCAAAGCTAATTGTTCAAAGATGAGATCATAATACCATTAGATGTAAGTTAAAGGTGGATTTTTATTTTTATTTTGTTTTTTTACCTCGTTAAAAAGTTTGGCTAAAGAAGAAATTATTAGTTCTTCTTTAAAATGATAAATATATATTATAATAAAGGCTGTTTTATTTTACATGAAGCTGGTCACCTCATTGGAAGATCACATGACCCTTCCCTAATGTGTATTGTGAGATGTGACATGGTAGTGGTAATGGTAAAACATCTATTTTAAAATAATAATTTATATGTTGTTCACAAAAAATTACTTTGTCAAAATACATAGCTAATTTTAAATGGCAGCCATTGCTCAAAAACGCTTTTAACCTGCAGAAATGTGTAATTGAACTGCCTGCACCAAATAAAATAATTTCTAGCAAAAGTATAATTTAAACAAATAGTTTAAACTACATATGTTGAAAAATGCTTGAATTAGTTTATTAATTAAACTAGTTTATAAATGCCAAAGAAAATGTTGCTTCTTTGCCATTCATCAGACTGTATTGTTTAGAATTTTTAAACGTTTTCCTTTTAAGTTTTAAGGGTTTATATTTTAACTTATTTGATTTTAATATATTACATATTCTGAATTTAGAATATTGATAATTTAATGAAGCATTTGTCATGCAATTTAAATGAGGACTGAAAACTGCCTAAAACTGAATAATATACATATTTTACAGTATATGCCATCCCTGCATACATGCACATTGAACTCATACCTGCAGCAAGTAGAACTTAAATATTTATAAGAGATCTTAGAAGAATTTTGAGCATGTCCAGTAAGTAAACTTTACCAGTATCTGTAAGAGTCATGGTTTTACTCATGCTGTTTGACCCCAGGAAACTTTCTTCACCTTCTGGCCTTGAAGATTAGAGAGTCTTAGATGTCTTTGTAGTGAGAAGCAGCCATGGACTCCAAATGTAAACTCTAGTGGAGACACAGAGACATCTGACAGCCATCTCATCAAAAAGGAAGGCGAGAGAACTCCGTAGCTGTCCGTCTTCCTGAACTTCACAGATGTAGCTGAAGGGTCGTTGGTTTTTGTATGTCAACCAACCTTAGTTACTGGAGAACCTGTCTGGCTCTCGACATCTGCCCTAACAGCTTTTGTTGAGCGACAACTGTGATGTGACCCGTATCGAGAGGAGAAGTAAACACAACACAAGTGAAGACGGGAGAAGAGGAAATGTAAATGTGCCGTAGGAAAAGGAACAAATTTAAAAGGTGGAGTCTCGATAACAAAATTGCTGAAGAAAAGGTTTTTTTGTTTTTTTTCCATCAATGATAATAAACTAGGGAGCCTGTAAGATGAAATGGTGGTTAAAAAATAAATAAATAAATTAAATTAAATAAATAAATAAAGAGATGAAAAATCATATTTCAATAAAGTTGTGTGTTTTTCCTTCCTCTTCATATTATTGCCATTGCCCATTTTGCAGTTGCAAAAGGTTTGTGACCATATGCAAGTTTTTTAGGGAACACAAAAAGTTTTGCAAATAAATGCAAAAACATTGAAAAATATTTTTTTCTTTTTCAAACAATCCAATCACAGTCAATAATGTCGACCCGCTTTGAGCTGCTTGAGCTGAAGCTGAACACCGAATGAACAAAGTAAACTAATCAGTGCTCACATCCTTTACATATGAGAATAATCAAATATAGGCCCTATAAGAAACACAATATTTTAATTTGCTTCTGCACAAAATAACATAAATGCATTAAATTTCAACTGTGTGCTAGTAGTTAATATGTGTAGGCACGTTGTGAATGCGCTCTTTCCATAAAAATGCACTAAAACAGAGACAATGAATAACTAAAACAGAGAATTAAACATAATGGCAAGGGAATAAGACAGTTATAATGAACATTACATTTTTTTTGTGTCTATACAATAATAAGGGATTTATGCACACATCAGTGTTTTAGATATGTGGAGTAAAAATGATTGTTTTTATTTTTAAGCAAAGAAGGCCGCAAGTGGTATGTTGTTCCTAGTGTTATCATTTTTAAATTCAATACTTATTATTTATATTATTATTAGAAAATTATTATTATTATTATTATTATTATTCAATATTTCCATGAATTAGATGTACATTTCAGACATTACATTTACATTGCACATTTAGTCATTTAGAAGACACTTTTATCCAAAGCGACTTACAAATGAGGACAACAGAATCAATCAAAACCAACAAAAGAGTTATAATATGTAAGTGCTGTGACAAGTCTCAGTTAGCCTAACACAGTACATGTACCAAGTTTTTTTTTTTTTTTTTTTTTTTAATAATAAATAAAAAAGAAAACAAGCAGACACAACAGAAAAGGGATATGGAATGCTAGTGTTAGAGGGTCATTTTTTAGTGTCATGTTAGAGAGACATCTTCAGTTTTATTAAAAACCTATAGTACAGTGAGTGAAACTCACAATTCATAGTGTTGTTATTATGACACAAATTAAATTAAAATACGGCCAATTAAATATATAAATATTTATATTTCTGTATATAAGTAACAGAGTAAATTTACCTGTCAGATAAATCTTGTTTGCCTGTCATTGACTATTCAATTAGTAATAACTAAATTGTCAAAATGCACTTTTAAATAGAATAGTTGATTTAGTATCTTACATTAACAACACTATATATATATAGTCATTTATACATTCTGTAAAAAATTAGCCTGGGGCTTCTTGGCCCAGGTAGGGAGGTCATCTTACCCCAGCAGTGGGGGTAAAATGATCTCTTTCAATAATTTTATATTTTGTGCTATAGCATCTAAATTAGCAAATTTATAAATATGCACAATGTAATTTTAGTCTGAGTAAAACTGACTTTAAAGCATTAGTTCACTGCTGAATTAAAATGTCGTGATAATTTACTCACCCCCATGTCAATTAAGGTTTTTGAGGAAAACGTTCCAGGATTTTTCTCAATATGGTGGACTTGAACAGGGACTATGTACCTCAATGCTCGTCTTGCACTAGCTCTGCATCCATGACTTGGAAAGATCACATGTGACGTAGGCAGAAGTACGACCCAGTGTTTACAAGTATGGAGAAGGAAGACTGTTCAAAAGTTGTATGTTGAATGACAAGTTTATATATCTTTATATAAGTTTATTGTTTGAAATGGTCCGTTTGTGTGGGTATCCTGGGTGTTTAAATATTTTGAAACCTAAAACATTTCTTCCACTAGGAAAAAACGTGACCTTTCCAATGTGATTACGTAATGCGTGAAGTCTTGGACACACATCGCAGAGCTAGTGCAAGACTAGCATTTGTAGTTAAAAGTATACAAATTTGTATTTTTTTTTAGAAAATGGCAGATGGTTTCGCTAGATAGGAGAAGTCCACTATATGGAGAAAAATCCTGGAGTGTTTTCCTCAAAAGCCTGAATTTCTTTTCAACTGAAGAAAGAAAGACATAAACATCTTGTATGACATGGGGGTGAGTAAATTATCAGGAAATATTACAGGATGATGAAATTTCAATTAAATTTACAAGGTTTTGTCCTCAAAAAAAAAAAAAAAAAGTGTAAACATAATACTATATATGACCATGAACACAAGACTGAGGTCAGCTACTATGTTTAGCTATCACCCACAATATAACAGCAGCTCCACTGAAATACTTTAAGCCTAGCCTATGTTATTCCTTTATTCAGTTTTACATGATACTGTAAGCAGCAATGCGCAAGTCTCACAATTTTATTTTGACATGCCCTGTGCCTTGGGTGTATTGAAACTTCAATAATGACACTAAAAGTCATAGCCACATAATTTGCCATTGTGATGCTGTTGAAATGAGGATTCCTATTAGGACTGACTGACTCTGTGCGGTGGCCAATTCCCTCACTCGTCTGGGTGGAATGTAATACATCTCAGGCAAATTGTTTGTGTCTCACTTCAAAATGTAGTCGACCCTGGAGGGGCTCTCCAGATTTCCGGGGAAATATTAGGAATTTATCACAGCGTAATTCGCCTACTCCGATTATTCCACCGCGGCCAAATCCGATTTGAATTTGTGGCACTCTGGTTGGCATTGCTGAGAGCTACGCCTGCAATTTGTTTCAACGACAGGCCCTATTATGGAGCATTTACTCTGATCTGCATGAATATTATGCTAATAAGGGACTCTGTCCCATCCCCGCTTTGATCAAACACAACTTCTGCCTCATCTTCAAAGCTCCTTGGATAAACAGTGAAGTGGGGACACAGCATATGTGGAATATGTGATAAAGTGCTATGATTATTGATAAGTATAGCGGCGGAACGGTTTCTGGAAAATGGGGAATTAAATGGTGCATAAATATAATAGAAATGATTGACATTACTGTGCTTTTCAATCTAATTTGATCAGCATATGCGTCTGTGTTTATATTCACATAAGTTCTGTTATAAAAGAAAACGTGCATAATGTTGGCTCCAAAGCAGCTGGGATAAATGAATAATGTAGTGTTATTTTTGAGAATGCAAAATGTGTTGATATTCAAGTTTACTGCAGTGCCTCAAGGGAGAGTTTATGTTGATGTTTTTTTTTTTTTTTTTTCCAGTTGCTCGTTTATTATTGATGACTGCAGCAAAGCTTCTCATTAGGCATAATTAAATATCTTAGATGTGAATCAGAAATGATTGGCAGGGAACATGGTCAGTTGTGACAAACATCTGTACTCAAAAGCTCAGTCTATGACTTTCAAATCATGCTTCATGCGAACAGAGCAATTTGCCGTTTAACAATCTGAATTGGCATTCTGAATTGCACTCCGAAGAGTTCACGAGGGCATGTTATCATCGACTGACACCTTCTGAATGAAATATTACATTCAATATAAAACTAATTCAGTGTTTATGAATTAAATTGAGAAACTCTGTGATTGTTGATAGTTTCTGAAAAAACATTTCTGAAATGTTTTCATATCCACTGTGGTTTTGCATCAGTATGAGTTCAAGGAACATAAATCACATGAGTGAAAAATGAGGATAACAGAAAGGCTGAACGGCTAGATCTTTGTGCGAGATGCTGTAAGTTGGGACTCTTTGACATGTGAAGCATTTATTTTAGTATTACAACGTGAGAGTCTGCTGGGACTGAAACAGCCAAAATGATGCAGATTTTTTAGGGATTTTTCCTTTGGACTGTTTCATCTGAACAATCTCTCCTCAGATCATGCATATTTAAATTGAGATGAAAAAATTGCAATGGCCTAATAATGTATTTCATTGAATATGAGATAATCCTAAACGTGGAGCGATATGGAAAGGGATCTTGAAGGCAGTTTTTAGATCATGAGTCCTTGCATGGCCTGTTTTCATTTAGCTGTTAAAAATCTACTTAACAGCAGTCAATATAGGGATAATTCACCTACATATGAAAGTTCTTTCATCATTTATTGACCTTCATGTCATTCCAAACCTGTATGACTTTCTTTGTTTTATGGAAAACAGAAGGTAAATTCTGAAGAATGTGCTGGTTGCTCTTTTCTATATGCACTTACAATAAAGAAGACGGTTTTTTAAACTTCAAAAAGGAATCAAAATATCACAAAAGTGGTTCATACAACTCACGCATATTCTAAGTCTAGAAGTATGACAGCTTTGTCAAGACAAGTAAAATTTATTTCTGTAGCACTTTTCATAATGCACATTGGGCCAGGTGCTAGTCTGTTTTTGTGCCATTACATACTGCCCCAAAAAGCATGTATTAACCCATTTTGCGGCTGTGTTGTTAGTAGGTTGCTCCTGATTATTGTGCATTGTCAGTAGATCACCCGCAGAACTTTCCACTCCCATCTGCGCTTTTATGGGATTGCGGTATTACGCTAATTTTAGTATAATAGATTTGGGCGATGATAAAGTTTACATTTTGCAACTGTATAAGCAATCAAGCATTTGCTATATAGCATATATTGTTCTACATGTGTATACTTACCCTAGTAAAAAAGTAATGTATTTAAAATTCATTTATTTCATACTAAGTATAGTTCAAATCTATTAACATATTTACTGACAGATAACGCGAGACCTACTAATATAAAAATTTTAATGAAAATTTATTTGGAGTATTACTTGTGCACAATGCACATTTCTTATTAATAAGCCTAAAATGTGTTTTAATGTCACTTTTGATGAGGATTGTATAATATCGCCCTTTAAATGCAAAATATTTAAAGTGTACCTAAAGTATACTTGCAATAGTTCCACTTTAGCACAATCAAATATACTAAGTATGTCTTTAATTGGACTTCAGCACTACTTCTGCACAATTAAAGTACAATTTAGCAGACTTTAAGTATACCAGTTTGCTACACTAAAAGTATAATTGCAGGGCATTTTATTAAGTACATAAATATGAAAATGTACTTGTAGTATACTTAGCATGAAATAAATGTATTTCAAATACATTTAAGTATATTTATTTTTCACTAGGGTATATATAATTTTATAAAGGAGTTGGGTGATAATATTGCTTATATTTTGCAACAACATAAAAAAATCAAGTAGTGGAGATTTGCTATACTGTATATATAGATTTGCTATATTGCTATATTATATGAGTGTACCGTATATATGTGGATAAAGTTGGGTATACTATAGATATGCTATATATATAGTTCTACGCAACAATGTAGTTTGCAGTAAATGAACAAACCGATCTAAATAAAGACAATTTTGTTTGCATCTTATATGCATGATTAAGTTTAGCAACATCACATTGTGCAAAGTTATATAAATGCTAAATGTAAGTTAAGGTCAACAGTTGAAGCAAAATGTGTTTAGCACATACACATTTTTGTTCATTTTCACAGTTTAGCTTTGCATGTTAATTAGCATGTACATGTCCATTTATTTTTTGATAGAGAAACTGGAGAACAACCTGATGATTTCAGACATGGTTTTCTTGTTATCACGGTTTTTAATGAGCCTTATTTTTCATTCTCAGTGTTGTAAATACACTCAGTCTTAGTTTTAAAATGTTTGAAGGACAAAACTGCAGTTTCATCAATCTACCATTAGAATGTAAATGAAAAACATCTAATTAATTTACAGTATAACATTATTATGAAGATGCAGATCTTGTTAGAAATCATACCTTTCTAAGCTCTTTGAGTGCTAGGGACTTCTGAGGCATTGCTTCGTTCAACTCTACTAACCCCATCCAAGTGAATAACTACACAACCCTGGTCAAAAGACCTCCACTGTAATATTCTTCTCTGTCTCAGAGATTTTTGGTATTAAATTGAATTGAAAACCCACAGGCAGGAGAAGTTATTGGATGCACCTGTATTCACCTCTGATTTGCCTCAGGAACTCATAAATGGCAAAATATGGTGACTGCAAAGAAGCAGAGACCTCAGATTTAACACTTCAATCGTAAACAAAAGTTGTTTCCTGAAACATACATCACCTTTCCTTCCTTTCTATTACCTAAAGTAGTTTTTCTTCATTTGAAAAGATAATTTTGCCCATTAGAAACAATATAAAAACTTTCTCCTTACATTGTTAAAAGAGAAGATCAAAGAATTTCATTCTTTTTTCATAGAAGACAGTTGCCAGTAAATTTTAATTGATGCATCACAATTATAGCCTTATTTTTATTTATTTTTTTTTTTTTGAAAACAGAAAGCAGTATTTTTTTTGTATGATGACTCAATTGTAGCTTTTAATGAACCTAAGACTGTCTGTGAGGATAATTTAGTCTAGACTGTGTGAAAGCTGTAGTTCATAAGGAGACTATAGGTGGAAGTCCTTCAACCTATAGTACTAAAACCTCTACACGTCCCTCTTCTTACAGACTCTCAACATATCAAAGTCAAACAACAGCAGCCCCTCGTGCCTTCATTAAGACATAGAGCAGCCCACTTATCTCTTTGCTCTATTATAAGTTTCAAAAGTGAATGTGAGGAGTGCTGACAAACTCATTTTAGATCTGCATGTTCAATGTCTTTTTACACAAACATATTTAGAATTGATTGCAAAAACATATTTAGAATTGACTGTTCTCTTTTTTGGGGAAATTTTGTTAATGAATTTGGACATACAGGTTTGGAACAAAATGAGGGTAAATAAATGATGACAGAATTTGGTGAACTGTCCTTTTAAAAGGTAAATGTTTTGAAAAAGTAAATGCACTCTAGGATATTTTGTAATATTGTGTTGTTGAAACAACAGTGAAAATGTTTGCATCAGGTAAAACAATTTGCCAAATGTCAAACATTTTCTTTTCCTTATTTTGTTTGTTTATGCCGCAGTGATGGACCATGTGCATGATTTCCCAAGCCTAACTTAAGATTTGTCGGCTCATTCAACTCAATAAGCAAACAATTCCTGACACAAGAGGAGTACTGTCTACTGGGGCATGCATGTGAACAACTTCCTTTGAACTATAAAATCAGTTTGAAATATTGTGCAATGGGTCTTCAAATGAAAATGTGTGCTCTAAAGTCTAAAGGAATACAATATGAAGGATCAAAAACCATGCACCACCATCTACATAAAATACCCTCAGTAATCATTACAGATGCAAAGTCATATTAATGTCGCCCAACAGGCACACTTGCATGGTGATGTGTCCCCGGTGGTTATTATTTAATCAGCAGTAAATGGTCTTAATTAGTAGATTAGTCTCTTTCCAATTAGCTCACTCTGTAATTGCCCTAATCTACCACTGCAGTCCTTTGAATCCTAATTTAGAGCTGTGCATTTAGATTCACAGGGGACCTATCAAATGCGTCATTATGAACCAAGTTATTCTCACATAAACCAACTGCTTATGAGCCATTCCGGCCCAATTTGGAGAGCAGCTGCTGTGTTTTTGTTTCTATTGTGCCATCATTTGACTTGTGAAGACATTGTGAAGTCATGCTGCACTTTTTTTCATTTTTGTTTATTTAGTTATTTATTTTTTTTATGCCGGCTAAATGAGACCTTTGAGGTCCATTTTATTCTTTATTGCCCATTGCAATGTCCCTCCATCCGGCGTGACTTCTAATTTTAGAGAAGAATATGAGTGGTCACTTGAGTGGTGCTTATTCTGTCATTTGACACCATGTGGAGCCCTGCAAAAACTGGGCTGGGGCTACATGCATAAAACCTGGCAATAATTTCATCCTGAAAGTTTGAGAACACACAGCTGAGCTTTCCAAAAAAAAAAAAAAGAAAAAAGAAAAAAAGTTAAGTAGATCCTTTGCAGATCCCACTTTTGGCATTATGTCATTGTCATTACAAAATATTCATCTCAGTTGTGCATATAATCATTTAATGCACATTTTATTTGGATTTTATTAATATTTTATTAATATTAGTACTTATAAAGCACATATTCTACATAACCATATTCTACATCCCTAATCCTACCCATACCTAAACTTAACAACCACCTTAATAACTATTAATAAGCCGCAAATTAGGAGTTTTTTGAGGCGAAACTCGTAGCTAATTGTTTGTCAATAGCGAGAATTGGACCTTAAATTAAAGTGTGACCAATAATTATTTATTAAATCATAATTTGAACTGTAATCATAATTGCATCGCAGTGAGTTGTATGTATGCATGTATGTACAGTAAGTAAGTTGTGCAAATATTTAGTTAAGGGGCACGCTCTTCCAATGAGCCTATACTGAACAATTATTCCACCTCAATCACCTCAATATGTTTTTAATGGACATTTTATTGGCATTTTATTTGTATACTGATATTTTCATTTAGCATTTTTATTTTCAGAAGTAATTAAGCAAAAATATTTAAAACTTAATGATAGAGAATTAACTTACCTGCCCTGCACTTTAATATCCGAGATGGCGTAGAAGTATCTAGAAAGGTTGTTCTCGTCCACCATCGTGGCTCCGGTGGCAGGCCGTAGAAGTCTTATGCGAAGGTCAGTGAGGGTGAAGAAATCCCTTAGGTTCTTGGTGGTGTCCAGCTGCCCATACAGAGAAGCCATATTGTGCAGTCTTGGGCCGGCAAGAAGGGCGAAGCGGTCTTTGATCTCGAAGCGCACAGTCTTATCGTACTTCCACACGTAGCCCGTTGAATAGGCCTCAGTGCAGATGATTTCTAGCATTGTGCTTGGGGTCAGCTGATGTACTGCTTTTGGCTCCATAGTAAAGGCATCCAAACAGTCAGATGCATAAAACTGATACGGCTGCCACGTACGACCATAATCTAGCGACTTCTCCAAGACCAACTGCTCGGGTCGGCCAGACTCGAAGGTGAGGACAATGTCATCTGTGAGTTCTATTGTTTTGTTCCAGGACAGCGTGATGTTGACCTGAAGGGGCTTGGGGTATTTCTTCCAGGAGGTCGACTGCCAGAACGTGGTTGGGTTTCGTCCTTCAGAGTCAAACATGAGCTCGGGTGGGTGGGCCAGCTCTTCGGTATCAGCGTCGCATTCGTTATTACACATATATGGGTTTTCCTGAAACACACACAGAGAGACCGGATGTGTTAATTATGCAGTACGCTAATAGTAACGGGTTTCCCGTTAGACAGTGGCACTCATTTGAGGTGAACCCACACTGAGATGTTTGATTCTCCACATGAATCACAATGTTAATGAACATATTCTTTGGTGAAAACACTTCAGCCTCCATTAACGCAGTAAGTTGGACGTTTTCCTGAGTTGACTGCTGAATACGACGCTCTGAATGGCCATCGCTTGCTTTCAGAGCGGTGTGCCTCATGAGAGCTGCTCAACGTTTACCTGCTCGCTTACTACCACCCAAATTGTTAATATAATTGATATTCTTGCTTGTTGGCCAGTTGGAATGGGAGTGGAATTCCGATGAGTGAAGTTGGAGGTACACATGGAGCTCCATGCATTTTTCATGTGTCTGTGTCTGCCCTGTACCGCTGAGCCACTGTGTTTCAGATCAACTTTTTCATTAACATTCTGCACACCTCTGAGCCATAGCGTAAATGACAATCAGCCATGAACTTTGAGGAGACGGCCATTAATTTCCGTCTTGTATACATGTTTGATCGGCTGCAATTGTCATAAATCTTGTTTTGTTTCAGGCACAAACAGCGGCGGAATGCAATTACAAAAGATGCATAACATCTAAAGGCTCTTGGGACAAAATATTCAGCTTTGTTTGTGAAATAATTTTATCCCCATCGCTGCTGTCAGTGGAAGAACTGACAGATTGTGATGCTTCCTCTCATCAAATTAATTATCTACTCTGCGTTGTTGGATCAAAATGTATTTCCCTTGTTTGTTTAGTCCAGGAATGTTCACAGGGAGATTGGATCTTAGATGCTGTGCTGAGCAAAGACTGTT
Source organism: Spinibarbus caldwelli (assembly GCA_039654775.1). Taxonomy (NCBI): domain Eukaryota; kingdom Metazoa; phylum Chordata; class Actinopteri; order Cypriniformes; family Cyprinidae; genus Spinibarbus; species Spinibarbus caldwelli. The sequence continues at coordinate 14,281,011 of CM077234.1, forward strand.
TCACTTGGGCACAAGTGTTTAGTCAGGCAGAATAAACACATCTTTAAAGGAAAATTCATTTACTGCTCTTCATGTCACTCCAATACTGGTTTCCATGAAGCACAAAATATACATTTTTGAAGAATCTTTACACAATTCTTGCTATAAAAAAACAGTTCATAGTAACCAGTGGCTTTCAATCTGCAAATATTACATTATGAAAAAATGTCACATTCCTTCTCTTACTTCTGGCATAATTGTGCACAATTCAGAATTGCTTTTTCTGAAACTGAAATGTGGTAGCAAACAGAATGGAAATACAATGGAAATACAATTCGAAATTAAATGAATTTGAACTTCACTTTGGAAGGTTTTATAACAGACAGTTTGGATCTGTTTGAAATATCACCTTCTGCCTTATTTTTAACATAACAGCAGACTCAACCATTTTTAACTGGAATGTGCAAGGTTTCCGATGTCAGCCACTTCCAGTTATTTTAGCTGTCTGATATGTTGCTTGATGTTGCAAACTGGTATTTGATATCATATTATTTTATTTATTATTGTAATCATAAACACACTGGTTTGTAGCCCAAACAGTTAATACTGTTCATAGTAGTAATATAATAATACTGTTTCTTGCACTTTTTTATTCTTTTAGTTATAGTGATTAATTAATTGGAAGTCTCACACACTCACAAGAAATTGCTTACATCTAAATTGAAAAATAAGGTGAACTTACTTTTATTAAGTCAGTTTATGGACCAAGATGAAAGACTTAATCTCCCAGAATGCCAGTACCTGTTGTATTTCTCAGAATTGTTATTAAGTAAATTCTCTTTTTTTGAATCCAAATAAAACTCCAATTTGTCTTCCTCTTGGCTGTGGTAAATTGAATTGAAGTTCACTCATTAAATGGAGTCAGTTCTTAAATTCATGATTTAACTCAACCGAACCAATAGCTTAACTATTGTAAGTCTACATGTTACTAAACGATTGGTCTCCTCTCTGTGTACATGTAAGGAAGAGAAGTGAATTACCACCTGCACACACTATCATTGATTTCTTCCTCCACCACATTACACCACTTACATACCCTGATATAGACAAAACTGAGTGGCTTAATGTGACAAAGAGGGCCAGACCTTCCACTGGATTCTCCTGCAGTGGCTCCCTGACCAAAAGCAGCTGCCTTATCACAATCAATACGCTTTCTCTCCTCTTAACATTTGGGGATAGAGTGACCAGTGTTGAAGGTGGCCATTGAAAAATCAATGCAGATTATATCCCATTCCACGTATGGTCTGTGTTAGAGGGGGAAAGACAGTGCAATTGTCTCATTAGAATAGCTGACATCTCCATCAGTGGCACTGGACCACAGAAGTAATGTCCAAAGCTGCTCTCTATTAATCCCTGTTGATTAGACTACCGCCATAGAAGTGTGCATCACAGACACTTCAACATAAAGGTCATGTTAGACTGGTTGCTAATGAGGTCCTGCCTCATAAAGCCAAGGGGGCAATCCAATATTGTGTCTCTGTGAGCGGGCCAATGGTTTGAACTAGGATGTTAGGGCGTTCATCATGTGAGCCTGTGTTAATTGAGTATTTGTGTGCTGTGTTCCAATGAAAGCGTTTGATGTTATTACCCCAAATGACCCAGAGCAGAAAAACAGGTTGTAAATTTCAAACTTAAAATGAATTATGGTACAGAATTGATGGATTAATATATATATGGTACATAACATCACAAACACATTTTTAATCATTTGGCCATTGACACAAGCCTTCAGTTAAGTATATACAGTAAATTGTTGTACTATTCAATAACACTGAACACAACAGCATCTTTTGTAATTTTGACAATAAACCATTATTGTATGACTAAAATTGAATCTAAATTATGTTGAATGATGTTAACAACTTAATTAGGATTGCCATTTTTATCAAAATGTACTTTGATCATTATTTTAAATCTTACATCAAAAGGTTTGCTAAGACATCATAGCAACAATAACTGAAATTAAAATATAATCAAATAAATAATCAACTAATTAAAATATACACTACCATTCAAAAGTATGGGGTCATTTAGATTTTTTATTTATTTATTTATTTATTTAGAAATGAACACTTTTATTCAGCAAAGACGCATTAAATTGATCAAAATAAATTTATAGTATTACAAAAAAAATTATTTAGAATAAAAGCTGTTACTTTGAACTTTTTATTCATCAAGGAATCATGAAAAAGAAAAAGAAAGAAAAGTAAAAAAGAAAAGAAAAAGAAAGAAAAGTATTACAGTTTTCAAAAAAAAAAAAAAAATACTACGTAGCGCAACTCTTTTCAACATTGATTATAATGAGAAATGTTTCTTAAAAACCAAATCAGCATATTAGAATGATTTCTGAAGCATCATACAACAGTGAAGACTGAGTAATGACTGCTAAAAAATCAGCTTTGCCAGAGGAATAAATTAAGCTATCAAACTAATGCAATTATTGGGTTTTTGTCTAATAATAGTACATCATATAGAGTTAGTGAAGTGACTGAAAAAAAAAACAATAACAACAGCAGATGTGATAGACTTGAAGGCTGTGAGACTGACAGGCGGAGCCTCTGTTGATGCGGTCTGGGACAGAGTATGTGGATAAGGAACATAAATTCATTGCCCAGTGACACCAGGACCTGATGAATAGATCCAAGCTGCCCCACAAATCAGCTGATGTGACAAATGTTTGAAAATCGCACCCCAGATCACACACTAAAGCTTCTAAATTTCCCATTTCTTCCATGCACCGAATCACTACCTGAAACCTAGACTGAGTTTTTAAGGGACAAACTGTTTCCTGTGATAAAATGCACTGAACCCCATGCATGTAATTTTCAGTCACATAAAGAAAAAGAAAAGGCCTTTCAATGAAATATCGGATTACGGAGGTTGTGTGATTCACTGTTTAGACTCGGATTAAGGGAATGCCTTGTTTTGTGCCTTGAATGTCTTGTGTCCTTCCTAGACAAAGACGGGATATGCTCCTTGTGGAATTTACAAAGCAAGAGTGTTAATATTTTACTTACAATTCAGTTTCTTTAAGCATGGAAATCTTTGTCATGTTATTGATAGATATAATGCAGTAAAAATATTTGACATTGTGGTTATGAGTCTGGTAATAGCAAGAAAAGGTTAGTATTAACATTTCCATTCATAAACTAAAACTGGTTAACTGAAATAATTCTGAAATAAAATGAAATAAAATAAAATAAAATAAAATATTAAAGGTACCATAGAATGGAAAACTATACAGGTGCATCTCAAAAAATTAGAATGTCGTGGAAAAGTTCATTTATTTCAGTAATTCAACTCAAATTGTGAAACTCGTGTATTAAATAAATTCAGTGCACACAGACTGAAGTAGTTTAAGTCTTTGGTTCTTTTAATTGTGATGATTTTGGCTCACATTTAACAAAAACCCACCAATTCACTATCTCAACAAATTAGAATATGGTGACATGCCAATCAACTAATCAACTCAAAACACCTGCAAAGGTTTCCTGAGCCTTTAAAATGGTCTCTCAGTTTGGTTCACTAGGCTACACAATCACAGTTGTCCAGAAGACAATCATTGACACCCTTCACAAGAAGGGTAAGCCACAAACATTCATTGCCAAAGAAGCTGGCTGTTCACAGAGTACTGTATCCAAGCATGTTAACAGAAAGTTGAGTGGAAGGAAAAAGTGTGGAAGAAAAAGATGCACAACCAACCGAGAGAACCGCAGCCTTATGAGGATTGTCAAGCAAAATCGATTCAAGAATTTGGGTGAACTTCACAAGGAATGGACTGAGGCTGGGGTCAAGGCATCAAGAGCCACCACACACAGACGTGTCAAGGAGTTTGGCTACAGTTGTCGTATTCCTCTTTTTAAGCCACTCCTGAACCACAGACAACGTCAGAGGCGTTTTAACTGGGCTAAGGAGAAGAAGAACTGGACTGTTGCCCGGTGGTCCAAAGTCCTCTTTTCAGATGAGAGCAAGTTTTGTATTTCATTTGGAAACCAAGGTCCTAGAGTCTGGAGGAAGGGTGGAGAAGCTCATAGCCCAAGTTGCTTGAAGTCCAGTGTTAAGTTTCCACAGTCTATGATGATTTGGGGTGCAATGTCATCTGCTGGTGTTGGTCCATTGTGTTTTTTGAAAACCAAAGTCACTGCACCCGTTTACCAAGAAAGTTTGGAGCACTTCATGCTTCCTTCTGCTGACCAGCTTTTTAAAGATGCTGATTTCCTTTTCCAGCAGTATTTGGCACCTGCCCACACTGCTAAAAGCACCAAAAGTTGGTTAAATGACCATGGTGTTGGTGTGCTTGACTGGCCAGCAAACTCACCAGACCTAAACCCCATAGAGAATCTATGGGGTATTGTCAAGAGGAAAATGAGAAACAAGAGAACAAAAAAATGCAGATGAGCTGAAGGCCACTGTCAAAGAAACCTGGGCTTCCATACCACCTCAGCAGTGCCACAAACTGATCACCTACATGCCACGCCGAATTGAGGCAGTAATTAAAGCAAAAGGAGCCCCTACCAAGTATTGAGTACATATACAGTAAATGAACATACTTTCCAGAAGGCCAACAATTCACTAAAAATGTTTGTTTTTATTGGTCTTATGAAGCATTCTAATTTGTTGAGATAGTGAATTGGTGGGTTTTTGTTAAATGTCAGCCAAAATCATCACAATTAAAAGAACCAAAGATTTAAACTACTTCAGTCTGTGTACATTGAATTTATTTAATACATGAGTTTCACAATTTGAGTTGAATTACTGAAATAAATGAACTTTTCCACGACATTCTAATTTATTGAGATGCACCTGTATTTACCTTGCCATAGTTGAATAATAAGAGTTCTGTACATGGAAATGACATACCGTGAGCCTCAAAAACCACTGTTTCCTCCTTCTTATGTAAATCTCGTGAATAAAAAAGACCACTGAAAAACAGGCGAATCAGAGCATAACATCGACTGTGATGTAACAGTCGGGATCACTAATAGTTACGCCCCCAACATTTGCATATACCCGCCCATGTTCTAGGCCAGCCGCCAGCTGAATAGTGATGGGAAGTTCAGATCATTTTACCGACTCGGACCTTTGAGTCTCGTTCAGCAAAATGAACGAATCTTTTTTCGAGTCATTTCGTTCATTTCGTTCATTTTAGCGAAATATGATTAAAATGTTACGTGTTACTTCCCTAACACGACTACTACTTATGATGCAAACGTTGATCACACTACAAACAATACAAACTATAATGCCATAAGAAACAGAAAAGATTAATTCATTGTTTACCTGAGTCTTCAGTCTATGATTAGCTCATCACCTCTTATCTGATGATCATCACGTGACAGCCCCATTAGCTTTAACCTATGCAGTCTGAGCCGGAAAGAGAATTGATTAGTTCATCTCTCGAGTCTTCGGGTTTGAGTCGTTCGTTCATCACGTGACAGCCCCATAAGCTTAACCTATGCAGTCTGAGCCGGAAAGAGAATTGATTAGTTCATCTCTCGAGTATTCGGTTTTGAGTTGTTCGTTCATCACGTTACAGCCCTATAAGCTTAACCTATGCAGTCTGAGCCTGAAAGAGAATTGATTATTTCATCTCTCGAGTCTTCGGGTTTGAGTCGTTCGTTCATCATGTGACAGCCCCATAAGCTTAACCTATGCAGTCTGAGCCGGAAAGAGAATTGATTAGTTCTCGTAAAGAATTGATTTGAGAATTGAGAATTGATTAAGCTCATAATCTTGAGCGCAAATGGAGAAAAACTAACTTGGAAGTTTTTAGAATTGCATGGAAAAACAGTATGTCCAGTTATAGACAGGCTCTAAAAGCTGCCAGGGCTGAGCATATCCGCAAACTCATAGAAAATAACCAAAACAATCCAAGGTTTTTATTTAGCACAGTAGCTAGATTAACAAATAATCAGACACCACCCGATCTAAATATTCCCTCACAGTTTAGTAGTGATGACTTTATGAATTTCTTCACAGACAAAATAGATAACATCAGAAATACAATAACAAATGTAGATTCTACAGCATCTAATACTTCAGCTTCATTTATCGTACCCAAAGAAAAAAAATGCAGTGCTTTACATTTATAGGACAGGAAGAGCTAAATAAACTTATCACTGCATCTAAAACAACAACATGTTTATTAGATCCTGTACCCACTAAATTACTGAAAGAGTTGTTACCTGTAGCAGAAGAACCGCTTCTCAATATTATTAACTCTTCATTATATTTAGGTCACGTCCCAAAACCATTCAAGTTGGCTGTTATTAAGCCTCTTATTAAGAAACCACAACTAGATCCTAGTGAACTGGCAAATTACAGACCCATTTCAAATCTTCTGTTTATGTCTAAAATTCTAGAAAAAGTTGTGTCTGCTCAATTGTGCTCCTTCCTGCAAAAAAATGATCTCTATGAAGAATTTCAGTCAGGTTTCAGGCCCCATCATAGCACAGAAACCGCACTTGTTAAAATTACAAATGACTTGCTTCTTGCATCAGACCAAGACTGCATCTCATTGCTAGTTTTACTTGATCTTAGTGTTGTGTTCGACACCATAGATCATGACATACTCCTAGATCGATTACAAAACTATACGGGTATTCAAGGGCAGGCTTTAAGATGGTTTAGATCCTACCTGTCCGATCGCTACCACTTTGTTTTTATAAATGGTGAGTCATCTCAATTATCACCAGTAATGTATGGAGTACCACAAGGATCTGTCCTAGGTCCTCTGCTGTTTTCAATAAACATGTTGACCCTTGGTAATATCATTAGAGAATACGGGATTAGTTTCCACTTTTATGCTGATAATACTCAACTATATATCTCAACAAGACCAGATAAAACTTTTAAATTATCTAAGCTAACAGAGTGTGTTAAAAATGTAAAAGATTGGATGACCAATAATTTTCTTCTATTAAATTCAGATAAAACAGAGATATTACTTATTGGACCAAAAAACAGTACACAGAATCTCTTGGATTACAATTTGCAACTAGACGGATGTACTGTTACTTCCTCTACAGTCAAAAAGCTGGGTGTCATATTAGACAGCAACTTGTCTTGTGAAAATCATATTTCCTATGTTACAAAAACAGCATTCTTCCATCTTAGAAACATTGCCAAGCTACGAAATATGTTACCTGTTTCTGATGCAGAAAAGCTAGTTCATGCATTCATGACCTCTAGACTGGACTATTGTAATGCACTGCTAGCTGGTTGTCCTGCATCTTCAGTAAACAAGCTACAGGTAGTCCAAAATGCAGCGGCTAGAGTCCTTACCAGATCAAGAAAATACGATCATATTACCCCCAATTTTACAGTCTCCGCACTGGCTACCTATTAAGTTCCGTATCAGTAACAAAATATTATTACTTACCTATAAGGCCCTTAATGGCTTAGCTCCTGCATACCTAACTAGTCTTCTACCATGCTACAATCCATCATGGTCCTTAAGGTCGCAAAACTCTGGACTTTTGGTAGTACCTAGGACAGCAAAGTCCACTAAAGGAGGTAGAGCTTTTTCGCATTTGGCTCCCAAACTCTGGAATAGACTTCATGATAACGTTCGGCATTCAGACACACTCTCTGTGTTTAAATCTAGATTGAAGACACGTCTCTTTGGCCAAGCTTTCAAATAATGCATCCCATAAACGTGTACTGCAGTTATATCTGATCAAATGCACATTATTATTCTTTAGCTTGGGTTAAACAAATCAATTTTGCTTGGTTGGAACAGCAGCTACACTAATTATGTCTCTATTTGTTTCTCTGTTTCTGCCACGGGATCGACATCCCGTGGTAACTAGGATTTACACAAGCTTCAGTCTGGATCCAGAACACCTGAGAAGAGATGATGCCAACCCCTCAGAGGACCTCAGATGATGCCAACCCTGAAACAACATACAGAACTACCAAATCTTGCTATAAGTTTGATTTCAACATATACTAATTGCTGTTAATAGTGTTCATCGTCTGTTTTATTACGTCTTTAATTGATTTTCCGTACATTTCTGCCATATGTACATTAACTGACATAGTCACCAATGATAAGCTACTACTAAATATATTGTAGAACCTTAATTTTCTGTACAGCGCTTTGCAACAATTCGTATCGTGAAAAGCGCTATACAAATAAAATTGAATTGAATTGAGCTGAATTGAATTGAACTGAATTATCTCTCGAGTCTTTCGCGTCGTTCGTTCTTTTGTCATGTGACGTTATGGCATTGGATAGAGAAATTATAATTTACAAGCTTCCTTACAAACGGATGCATAGTTATTATTATTATTATTATTATTATTATTATTATTATTATCATTATTATAATTATTACAATTTACTCTTACAGTTACGTGATGCGTTTCTGGGGCTGTCACGTGATGAACGAACGACTCGAAAAACCCGAAGACTCAAAACAGGTGAACTAATTCCAGTACAGAACCTATAGGATGTTGCGCATGCGCGACTGAACGAATCACTCCCCGAGATGACTCGTTCTTCCCGAGTCACATTAAAGATTCGTTCAAAATGAACAAATCGTTCAAGAACGACCCATCACTACAGCCGAACCTACACAGCCGAACCATCAGAAGTTCTGCAGGTATTGTGTTAAGAAATAAGCGAGGACAACAGCGAAAATGATCATGGAAATAAATGTTATGTTCCAGGCTGTGCAGGGGATGTGAAGTGCAGGGATGGGTTGGTGTCTGTATTCAGAAAGGCACGGAAAGCAAATAACGCGTTCTAATAAAATAATGCGAGCCACTAAAGGGACATGGTTAGCTCCTTGCTGGCGGTAGCCTGTTACATTGCGGTACATAAGATTTCACTTACCACATAAACGGAGTAAGGAGAGATGACTGAGGATGATGGCGAATGATTTACAGACCCTGAGCACCACTGACAATCATCTAATCTTGTAAAATGTGTGGTAAGTCCTGCCGTTCCATAGTATAAACAGATTTCGTGCAATCACGAATCTCGAAAGCGAAAGTGAAAGTAAAAAGCGATCGTGCATTTGAAAGCAGTTTCAGTGCCCCGCATAGCAGCTCCCTGATGCCCGCATTTAATATACAGTATAATTACCCGACGATATAACTGTGAGAGACAGTATTGAAATATATATTTTCCTTCCTGTGTTTCCTTCCTGCTGTGGGAGCTATTGAAATGATCCGCACTGTGAAACAGCCAATCAGAGCAGAGCTCAACATTGAGCCGCACTGTGAAACTGCCAATCAGAGCAGAGCTCAACATTATTATTCATGACCCTTCCAAATAAGCCAATAACAGACCATTTCATTCTAGGGAGAAATCCTAGGGTTGTAAATGCACATGTAAAACCGTTTCTAGAGAATTTTTGCCCTTACCTAAGCCACATGCCTTCTATGTATATATCAGAGAACAATTTAAAATATTGTATCAATGTATTCTATGGCACCTTTAATATTAGAAAAACCTGCTTCAAATAAATGCTGCTTTTTAAATTTTCCATTCATCATAGAATCTTAAAAAAAAAAAAAAAAAAATGTAAATAAAAACTAACTAAATAAATAAATATTAAACAGTTCAATTGTTTTCAAATTTGATAATAATCAGAAAAGTTTCCTGAGCATGAAATCAGCATATTAGAATGATTTCTGAAGGATCCTGTGACACTGAAGGCTGGAGAAATGGCTGCTAAATATTCAGCTTTGCCATCACAGGAATGAATTACCTTTTCAAATATACTGAAATAGAATTTCAAATTTTAATATTTATTTAGGGGAGATGAAAGTAACACTTTTTGTTTGAGCATCAGTAACTCAGTGGTTGTTTGTGCTAGATCTCTCAAACTTTGATATATGGTAGCCACACTTGTCTACTACAAATAAAACTCACTTTGACGTACTGCATAATCACAGATTATGTGAGTTAATGTCAAATACAAAGAGTTCCGTTGTTACAACCTACCCCACTACTGGGGTGAGTTGTAACACAGGCTGGGGATAGATGTAACAGTGTGAAGTAATTTGCTGAAATAAGACCCACATTTCCAATTTATGTAAAAACTTTTTTGAAGAACAAAGAATATAGCACAGAATTTAGCACAAAAACAATTGCTTTGTGTGAGTGTGTGTGTGTGTGTGTGTGTGTGTGTGTGTGTGTGTGCTGTATTCAGCTGTGTTGCCATCTACCTATTTTTATGTGAATTTTGGAATATCACATTAAAAAATGCTGGATGGAAATGTTAAGATGCGCATAAATTCTAAACATGTGCTCAAAAAAATGTATGTGCTCATTTGAGGCGGATAGTGTTTTTATCCAATAAGAAGATATGCACATAAACTATGATGGAAACACATTTTGCATAAATCCCTTGATGTGCAATAAAAACCTCACATGACTTTACCTTAATAGATGATGTGATTGGATAACTGGACTTATTGTAATCATTAAGAGTTGGTTGTAACATTTTTAATGAACTGTTACAACTGTCCCCACCCCAAACAGCCATAACATAGCTAACTGTTTTAGCATGTAGGTTTAAAGGTAGCATGAATGCAAAGTATCAAATTAAACGAGAGAAACAGCTATTTTAGCTTATGTAAAGTCAAATAATTGTATCTACAACACAATGATTGCTTGGCAAAAAAATAATCTTAATGAAAAAATTACTTTCTGTCCTGAAAATCAGTTTTTTGATCATAAAATCTACAATGTTGCTCACATTCACATGCCACTTCTCCTGTAACATTAAAAATGTGAATGGAGTGTATGATATTGATGACATCACCACAGCTCCTTTCTGACTTGTCAAACTGACAGTGTTACAACTAACCCCGTGTTACAGCACTCCCCGGTCTCCCCTATTTAATAACTCTTCAATCTTCTATCGTTCCAATTTTTTGGGAATGTGAAGCTAATACAAATATTGTGGTTTTGTCTAATGCTACATTATATAGTGTGCTGTGGAGTCAATAAAATTATAAATAAATAAATAAATAAATAAATAAATAAATGAACAAACAAACAAACAAACAAACAAATAAATAAAAAAGTAGTGGAATTAAAAATTAACTAACTTCAAAAACAAAAATTAGAAATGTTGCAACATTAATTGATGGACTGGAGTCATGTGGATTATTGTGATGTTTTTATCAGCTGTTTGAAATCTCATTCCGACGGCACCCATTCACTACAGAGGATCCATTGGTGAGTAAGTTATGCAATGCTTCATTTCTCCAAATCTCTTCTGATGAAGGAACAAACTCACCAACATCTAGGATGTGCCTGAGTGTGTCAATTTTAAGCAAACTTATTTTTTTGGGTGAACTATTTTGTAACGTACAATATAATTCAATTTGAAATCTGCTATAGAAAAGTGATACTGTGTATATGTTGCTTGCAAAATATGTGTTTAGTCAGAAAACATGGCTTATTTCAAATGGCCCCCAACTGGGCAATTTTCCCCAATGGAGAAAAATTTTAAAATCAGATGGTGTAGTTCTGTTATTTACCAGCAGGTAAACTGCGTCAAGCTAACCAGCCAAACCTTGACCCCTTGTGATGTGTCAAACTTCTTCACATCATTCCCCTCTCTGAAACCAATGATTTCTTCTTTATCTGCTCTTCAAAAAGGCCTTCCCCACTGCTATAGGAAGGATTCACTCATCTGTTTCACGACGCAGAGCCTCGTTTCAATTGCTACAAGGGTCTTCACAAGAAACTATATGAGACTGAGTTCCCAATCTCTCCCAGAGGAACAGAATTGCTAAGGCTTATATTGATGAAGGGTTATGGGTTTGCCCAGAATCACAAGGATACATCACATCCTGCCTCACATACACCTTAAAGCAAGGTTTTGATGGCTGAAACTAATGCAGACTCTGTCAAGGTAAGGCAGTCTTAGCTATGTCTATGGTGATGTTGAGCCATGCTGGCTGGAGGGGCCTGATAATGGAGAGGGCTGAGAGCAGGGACAGTGAGAGATTGTAGGTGCTGGCAATTTGACAGAAACTCAATAGCACTTTAATGGTCCATAGTCATCGAGGTGCTTTACTGCAGCGCAGGACTTACCCCACTGACCATGGGAGAAATGAAGCAAAGCGGTGGTGAACTGTCAAGCCAGCGAGACCTGCACACGCTGCAGAATAAGATCTGTGGAGTAGGCCTGACAGATTGCCAATTGGATATCTGGAAATCATTTCATTGGCCGTAAAATGAAAACATTATGATAAGATCCTGGGCCAAGTAAATCCCAACAGGATCTCAGCGTGTTAAATATCTGTGGCATTGGGTCACACATGAAACACAACACGGTTCAGATCAGGAGCGGGTAAAAATGATGGATTTGAACAGTCATGCTGCCATTATATCATTCAAAATTTCAGTAAAATTAATACTTTTATTGAACACGAACACATTAAATTGATCAAAACTGGCAATAACAATGTTGCATACAATTCTATTCTAACATTCTATTCATTAAACAATGCTGAAAAAGTTAAGTCAATGAGAAATGAAAACTTTTGTACAGAAGTGTACAGTATGTGGACGTTTTCAGAAAATATATCTTAAATTCATTTTTTTTTTCTCATTCCACTGGCAAGGATCATGTGACACTGAAGAAAGGAGTAATGGCTGCTGAAAATTCATCTTGACAATCACAGGAATAAATTACATTTTAAAATATATTAAAACATGAAATTATTATTTTAATTTATAATAATGTTTCACAATGTTACAGTTGTTTTTGGTCAAATAAATGCTGCTTTGGTGAGCAAAAGAGAAAATCTTACTGACCCCAGACATTAATGTGTCTTAGCACACTCTTTAATAAGCATTAAGAGATAACCAAGCACTTGTACAAAAATATGTTATTTTTAAATACAAATAACACAAAGTTCAAACAATGAAAAATATCAAGTATACCTATTTCATGGGTATTATTTTCTGTTATTATTGTGTTGTTTCTATTTCTGCAGTGTCAGGGCATGTAGCCCCGCCCACTCCAATGTTTCTTTAGACCAAAGTACCTCTCCTTATGTATATTAATAATACAACATCAGTGAGAGAGACTGATTTTGTAAGTTAAAAGTATTGGATATTACATAACAAATCCCTCATCTTCCACAAGGAAAACCATAAAAAGGATGCTGTCTGGAGAAGCATCGCAAAGTCATAAAAATACAAGATATGTGGTTTCTGCTGTGCAGAGTGTTGTGAATCCAAGAATCTGTGCACACAAACAGAACTCTTCCACACACTGTTCTGGTTGGTTGTGATTTGTGATTGTTGAATCATACAGCATTTTCACATTTAGTGCAGACAGATAAATGACTTGTCTCATCTAGTTAGGACACAGTGTTATTATAATGACTTAACATGTGAGTGGTAAAAGCTGTGGCTGCATCTAAGCAGAAGTGTGCACATTGCTGTCTTTCCTCCATGCCATACAGCGTGCCCTTTAGTATAAAGACTCCAAGAAAGTAGGGACTCTGAAAACAGCAGAAGGAGCCTGAGCTTTGAAGTGAAGAAAAAAAAAAAAATCAAGTGCAACATGTTTTTAAGCTTCAGACTAATTGGGATTCACAGAGCATACAGAGACCAGGAGAACTTCACATTAATTAACAACTGGCCTCATTATCTATCCCATGGGGCTTCGTCCGGCTGGGGTAAACTTATCACCACTTCGTTATCCAGAGGGGGTGGAAGAGACCGGATACACCAAGCTGTCAGAATTCAATCAACAGTTCTTCCCACCACTTCACTCTGCTAGTCCTCTGTCTCTCATGTTTATCAGCATATGGGTTTGGGTTGGGTTGGGTTTTTTTTATTTTTTATAATTTTCATTTTATGCTCTGTTTATGCTTTTTAACTCATATCACCTACCCATGATGTACGGAATAGGATTAGGACCAAAACTGTTTAAAGAAAAAAAAAAAAAAAAAAAAAAAAACTTGTAAAATTTCTATAAAAATCTACATAAAATGTTAAGAATAAATTCATTAAATTTAGAGAAAGTCATTGTGTTTCGAGAAAAACTTTAAATTTCAAGAAAAAAAGCCTAAATAAAATGATAAGAATAAACTCTTTAAATTATGAGAAAAAGTAATTGTGTTTTGATAAAAACTCATTAAATTTCGAGAGAAAAAAAGTCAAAATAAAATGTTGAGAATAAACTCATTAAATTGCGAGAAAATAGTCGTGTTTTGAGAAAAACTGGCTATTACTTTAGGATTGTTGATGGCTGTGTACACCTCTATCCATATAATGAAACAACTGTAACCATCTGTACAGCCATTAATGGCAATGCAGTATGATTTTAGTTTAGGCCAGCAGCTATTTGCACTAGGTGAAAATAGCAATAGATACTGTTTACACTAAAGTGGAAATAGCCATAGATGCTATTTACACAAAGTGAAAATAGTGATATATTCCATTTTCACTAATGAAAGTAGTGATATATTCTATTTACACTAAGTGACAACAGCAGCATTTGTTAGTGATGTGCTATTTAGACTAAGTGATTCTATTTACGCTATGTAAAAGTAGCTAATCTTTGCAATAAGTGTAAATAGTAACTAGATGCTATTACTTATAAACATTGACCGATACTATTTGCACACCAGTATTGTTCTATATTAACAGAATGCAATAATAATATAGAGTGTACATTATTTTATTTATTAAAATTATTAAATAGACACTGCCTATTGGGACAACAAAGCCAACTCTATATCCTACCTACCCCTGAACCTACCCAATTAATACATCATTAAACACTCATTTGGCAATTGATTTCCACTTTTCCAATGTGATATGTGTAGAGCTGTAGTACGGACTTGAAACGTTTTTCTATCGTCTCGGACTTGTCTGGGACTCGTTGGTATTTGCACTCGGACTTGTCTCGGAGTTGGTCATTGGACTCATCAAATGTTCTAGTTGGTCTCGACCGAGTCCAGCTTTTTTTTCTCTTTCAAATCAAAACTATTGATGGAGAGTGCTTGTTCATAAAATGGGTAGCGTTATTGGTTTAATTCACAATCCATCTACAGTAGAACGTGCATTGACATTGGTCGCCTGCACGGCAGCATCATATGCCTGGCTCCGCATGTGGGCACTACACGGAGGCATCAATCATTTTCATTTTGGCCACAGACACATGTCGGCAAGCGGCATAATACAATTTGGTTTTACCAGTGGTGGAAAGAGTACTGAAAATTTGTACTCAAGTACAAGTACTGTTACATTGCTGAAATAATACTCAATTACAAGTAAAAGTACTGGTGCCAGAACAGTACTTAAGTAAAAGTACAAAGTACTCCTCTCAAAAACTACTCAGAGTACTATTTACTTTTTAACCGGTGATATTTAATGAAAAAAATTATTCATTCATATCAAAGATCTATGTGGATAATAGCTACTTTGAACAAAACACACTTTTATCTTATTGACTGAAATGAAATATTGGATATTGAATACTCCACCTCTTGCTCATAGTAGATTCACGGTTGGATAGGAGTGGTTAAGAATATCTGCTTGTTACGTCTGACATCACGCCTCACCGCTTTTGGGTCCTAACTCTCTGCCAGACGCCCCCAAAAAACCAACAAACTGTGCAAATATACACCCACGATGTCATGTAATACTGAAAAAATATAACCCTAACCTTTATTTCCATACTGAAATCCCAGATGGCCTGACAGTGATTCAGCTAAAATATAAGTGTCAGAGACACTGTGAGCACAGAGACTGTAGTGTGCACAGCAAATTTTTTAAACGCTTAGCTTAAATATGTAATATTAATTAAACAGTGCTCATAAATGGCTGTTGAGATAGTATTCTCAAGTGAAATAAGTAGAGGCTTGGACCCGGAAACAGCAATCCTTACGTCATAGTTAACAAGCGGATTCTCCCCAAGCCTTCAAACTGACGTCATCAGAGCGAGAACGCCATTCCAGAGCGGAAGCAAAATTTTCAGTTTTTGATTAAAGATTACGACGGCAGACAATTATTTTTTTTCAGTGTATTGACTTGCACGGTTTAACTGTTCACCACAAGACTAGTAATGTGCACTAAAAAAGTAAGTAGGGTCATTTTGATTTCATGACGACTAATCATTTTCAATACCATTGGCAAAACTACCACATACTGTATACTGCCATTTAGATATTTTAATATTTTAAATATTTTTTTGTCCATCCATTTTCTTCAAGGCAATCATTATTTCAAGCTTATTATTTCAAGCTTTGAAACTGGTTTAATCCAAGTCTTCTAAAAAGACACATTTGCTTTATAATGATGAACATATTTTAATATAGGCCTTTATGTACATACATATAAATATTGATCAATTACCATTACAAAAATCTCAATCTTAAACATTTGCTCATTCTGTGTATTTGTGTCTTTAAAATAGGGTAACTTTGTTGCAAAAACTTACAACAAAAGGAAGCTTGATTTCAAATTTGATTTCAAACTGAATTAAATTTACAAAAAAATGACAAGTACACGGTCATTAATACAATTAATCTCAATTCGAATACCTCAATTCAGTTGAGGTATTCGAAATATGACAACGCTGACTTTTTATAAGCAGTGATTTAAGAGCCATATATTTTAGGCCTATTTATTTAGATAAATGGAACATCAGATAGTTTTGACCTGTAATGTCTGGACAATATAGTGATGCAGTTAGGCAGACTAGGATATTTATATGTACAAATCAGACAAATATCCCATTCCAAAACATTTCTAGCATAAACTTACATTGTAAAGAAATTAAAGGGGTCCTATTATGCTTTTTCACTTTTTGAATTTTAGTCAGTGTGTAGTGTGTATGTTTGGGCATAAAAAAGATCTACAAAACTGCAAATCTCAAAGTCCACTCCAAAGGGAGATATTTTGTTTTTAAAAAATCCCTTTTCAAGAACTACAACGAACTACTCGTTTGGACTACAAAGTTGTTTTCCTGTGACATCACAAATTGGCCCATTAGAATATCATAAAAAAAAATCCCGCCTCCGGAAATTCTAATGCACATTTCAAAATCTAAACCCGGTGCTGGTGTTTTTATATCACTGCATTTCTGAAGGAAACCGACTGTCTTCAGAAAATTTTGGATGTCATTTTCATTTCATCTTGCATGTAATGGCTGATAAAGCAGCATTTGTGAGCAGAGCTCTGCTTTGTGTACAGCGTTACCGGGAAACCTCGCTCTCTCCCGCTCCAACAGTGCCTCCTGCTGGCAGAGAATGAATTTGCATATGTATGCCGCCACAAATAGTGTAACTCTGTGGGACTATGGTATAAATAAATTCAACTGTATTACAGTTTCGCTGCAATTCATGTTATAATGTTAGAATTAAAGAACAATAAACATAATACATATTACCGTTGCACTTATCTGTACATAGCAAATGCAGTTATTTTTAAGCTGTTATTGACATCCTATCTAAAACGTGATTTAGCCAAAAAAAAAAAACCACCAATATCGTTACCACTTTAATATGTCTTGCAATATCCGTGCGTGCACAGGTTCTGCGTGATCCTCTTGTTCAATATTCTCGAGGTCTGAAGTGATATAGCAATATTGACGAACTTGCTGTTTTGGCAAGGGGCGGAGCAGTACTGAAACGCCGTCTAAGCTGTTCGCCAATCACAACGCACTGGGACAGCTAACCAATCACAACACATTTAGTTTTTCGGAAGGCGGGCCTTCATCAAACCCGGAACTAATCGAGCCGTTTGTGCCAGGCTGGGGAGGAAGGTATTGTAATAACGTAAATTATGTGAAAAATAATGCGATTTTCGAACCACCAAGCATGAGAGCATGTTCTAGTACACCCCCAAAACAAAATCAAGATTTTGTAAAAGAGCATAATAGGACCCCTTTAAAGTTCCATTTTTGATTGTTGAAAAACTTTCTGGTGCATTTCACTTACAGCCAATAAAATTTCCAGTAGGATTTTCATCGGTCAGGCGTGGATCTATTCTGAATGGTTGATAAATTTCAACAAAGTTTAATTCAGGAGCAAAGAGAAATAATTTCTACTGTAAAAGCATGGAGAGATCGCGATTGCGCACAGTCTGCGCATAAGCAATATTGGAGTGAGAGAACAGTCAGGACAAGTTAGTCCTATTTGAACGCTCACATTCAGTTTTCTGCGATTACATGACTGTGTTCTCATTTTACAATAAAGCGCTCGACACATTTGCGGAGTAATGATTAAAATTATGCAGAATACCTGCAATCCTGCGCAGACTCTGTAACTAACAAGAGACTGATGCGTGTCAAACTCACTGTCGGAGAGGAGAGAGCGAGACGCAGCATGTATCGATGTAGGCAGAGGCGTTAGGCATGTGCCCCCTCAGATTTTTGAGTCAAGTGGATTTTGAATGCAGCTTCCAAAAGACAAAAAATAGCCGATTAATATTTTTAATATTTGATACAAACACACCGGCGTGATTAGAACGTTCAGTGCGTCATACCATCAGATGCTAAATTCAAATCTGCTTTCGCTGGCTGGCGCTGAGACAGATACAGACGCGTTTTTACAGCACTGCGCATTATAACCAATCACACACGATGCTGTTGAGCTTATGAATGCAATGACCAATCAGAAGAGGTCAGATGAGTCATCGATAAAATTCTGGTCTAACTTTTGAGGTCTGGTACAAATATGACATGGATTGGAAAAATACATAGGCTATATAGCCTATGTATGCACGTTTAATCAAAAGATCTCGATTTAAACACGTGATCTTATTCCTAAATGACTCCGTCACCTTTGAAATCACATCAGATCGGAATATTTAAACCTGCTTTTGCGCAGCCGAATGGGAACATGTTGATTTATTTAGTGACATTTAAGTTGCTTGTTTGTAACATTTTCCACTGACAGCCCAGAATGTGATTGTTACACTAATAAAAATACTGAAAATGTGAAGTTGCACTTCAGCTTATGTGACTTTAGTGAAATTGCTATACCTAAAGTAAATAAAATGGCCTAATTTTATCTTACAGTGTTGTCTCTCTGCACATGCCTTTTATCATTACAAATAATAATGCAAAATGATTATCTTAGAATAGAAGATATGCTGTCTCTTGCTTCACATAAATTATCAATAGTTAAATACGTGGTCTTGAAGAAGATTTTTTTTCTTTCTCTGTTTTGACTGTCTCATTTGGACTTGGACTTGATTTGGACTCGAACCTCTTGGACTTGACTCGGACTCGAACCTCTTCGGACTCGGTCTTGACTCGGACTCGATAGTCCTGGTCTTGGACTTGTCTTGGACTCGACAAAGGTGGACTTGACTACAGCCCTAGATATGTGATGAGAAAAGAAAGAAGAGAAAAGTTCGGCAAAAGGCAGATTCGAACTCGAGTAGATCGCATCATATGCACATCCATAAGCATTACTTTCTATGACCTATGCCACTGCAGACTCAGTTTAACTGTCACGAATACTGTTTTCCGTCTGCTCGCCACCAATTGTTGCCTTCCAATTACATTGAATCTCACACTACACAAACTGTTGCATGTCACCCCGGACTACATTTCCCATCATCCACTGCACTGATTACACACAGAGCTGCAACCAATCAAACACACTTTATAAGCCATGGACTTCCTCTTTCTGATGTCCGAGTATTGTTTGCGTTTATCTCTATGTCAGCGATAGCAACATTACGGAACCTGTAACTAAATGTAGTCTAGTCCTGTTCTTTGCCTGTTTACCCGAGTTTTGTATCCTAGCCTGTTTATCTTGTCTGGTCTGTCAGCTGCCTGCCCTGGAATTATCGGCTGTTTTGGAATATCCCTTTGTCGAGCCATTTGGACTTTGTTTGCCCCTGCTTGGATTATTACAGTGTACCTGGATTATCTCTCTTTGTCTTGCCCTGTTGGATTACGTTCGCCATCGATTGACCCACGCCTGTGTACTGGACTACTCTTTTGTCTTGCCCTATACCTGTGTGCCTTTGTCTGACCCTAGCCTGTTTCATGACAACATCTCTGAATAAAGCTCTGTATAGGGATCCGTACGTTTCACGCTCTGATTACTCCGTTACATTAACACTGTCCAGCAAGATAAAATATACACGACATGAGTGTATTTATTCTCAGCATTTTAACTTTTTTTCTCAAAATGTAATATGTTTTTTTCTTGAAATACAGTGAGTTTACTCTCAAAGTATGAGTTTATTATCAACATTTTATTTTGACTTTTTTTTTCTCGAAATTTGACAAGTGTTTGCGTGAAAAATGACTTTATTCTCAAAATTGAATGAGTTTATACTCAACATTTTATTTAGTCTTTAATCTTACATTATCTTACATTATATATGATCTTTTTATCTTGTTGTTATAATTTATCAAAGCAGATTTTTTTTTTTTTCCTGTGGTGGAAAGGGGACAACAGAACCATTGCATTTTTATTTGTGCACAATGCATGCAAGGGATATCATGCCTCATTGCTGTTGTCATGAATACATCATTATCATATCTTTTCTATGATTTCTCCTGGTTCATGCATAAAATGTCCTTGAGGTTCGTGTGTGGCACATGGCAGGGCTGCCAGCAAGCCAGTGACCTCTGAGCCCATCACCACCGTTGTTCACTGATACCACAAAACATACCCATGCTTGCGTTCCTTGAACTTTCACATCTGCCCTCCTGATGCTTTACTCCCCTTTCACCTCTTTGTTATTTTATTGTATAACACAAATGCAGCTCTGAGTCATATCAGCTCTAAGCTAAGAACAATACAGAGGTAGTTTCTGTAAAACAAGTGACCCTCGCTAATAATTTAAATATGTCACACTTACGAAGAGTATTATACAACAGACTCAGCTGATTAACCATCTGACTATTCATGTATTCTTGATTGCCACTTTACTGTAGGGTTAGTCATAGAAATTTCATATCATGATTAATGAGCTGTTTCTCAAATCAGCTCAGTTCTAGTGGCGAAACTGAAGATGAGTTTAAGCATTGTGACTCATTCAGATTAATATTAAGTCCTCACTTACTCTCACCACACCAAGTGTTGTCAAAGGTCCCTTAGAACCTTTTTGACTCCATATCTCAAGGTTTGGCTGTCTAGCATGTCTGGCCTCTTTCACCCATCCTGGTATATTCTGTAAATACACCATCTGCTTCATTTTTGCATCTTTCTTTATTAGCTGTGTGCAAATGTTTTTTTTTTTTTTTCTCTTTTTGTTTGCATAAATATATAATGGGAGCGATCAAATTGTAATGCTCGTTTTCAGTGTAGTGTCTGTGTCAGAAAGTTAAAGTGAAATACTACTACAGTACTTTTGAAATGGGAGCGATCAAATTTTGATGCTCGTTTTCAGTGTAGGGTTCAGAAATTGTAAATAATACTCTTGAAATTGTGAAGTGGGGTTATAGGCTACTAGAAGTGGTCCACCAATTTATTTTCCATCTTCTCCTGGTGTCATCAACCAATCAGCATTTTCATGAAATCATTTTTTCATGCAGATTCAGAGTGATTATTACTGGTCCCTCCTTGAGCAAAGATGTCACATCTAAAACCATGTACTTCCATGTACTTGTGTCAACCAATGGGAATGTTAACAGACAGATTTTTTTTTTTTTTTTCAGGTATTATAGACAAGGGGCGCATTTCTTGAAATTTGATGTAACTCGCTGCTTAACTATAATATGATGCTTTGTTTGTCTAACTAGCTAGACAGCTGTTTCCCTAAGGGCTTTTGGCGCAAAAAAGTTGCATTGCACATCCACGTTGCATATTCGCGCTCAAACTGTTAATGATATCAGTCAGGTGGTGGTGTGATAACTTCTGCTAATTAATTAAGATCAAATTAATGTCACATTATTGCTGTAAATAATGCACATGCAGGACATACAGACATACACACACTTCAAATTCTCTTTAATTCTTTAATCTCTACAAACTAAAAAACGTAGAATAAAATTTTAAATTTATGGAACGATTGTACTACATGTTAATTAACTTCTTTTTCTCAAGCGGATGATCTATTTAAGACCATGTCATATGACAAGAAATTATGTTTCTAACCATAGGCTGAGAACTGTAGTTCCAACCACACAAATTTGTGATGCTGTAAATTGCTTTTATTGGAACTTGTGATCATAGTTGGTTAATGATGCTTTTGGGAAACCCACCCCAGATCTCTCCCAGTTTTTTATTTATTTATTTCATTTTTTTTCCAGGAAGCTCTCCATAATATGCAGGCTTTCAACAAATCTCTCATAATAACAGCCTGTTTTACACATCACATGTGCAAGGTGTTTTCACACGGCTATTGCAGGTGAAGCTACTAAGAGCTATAGGATGAATCCTTTTTTAGCTGCCAATTAATACTACAAATTGCAAAGCTGTCCCCACCTTGTATTATTCCCCAAAGGAATATTCAGAGTTATTTTCAACCTATTCTGTAAGTACTACATCTGTTGTATGCTGCCAAATATGACAATGGTAATTTCAACACATCCTTCAGTATGAACAAACCACGAAAAAATAATAATATTGTAATACACTTATAAGTGGAGTCTAGCAGACAAGTGAGCCAAAGCAAGTGTTATTTAAAAATAAATAAATAAATAAATAACAAAGAAAAAAGGTTGGCTATTTGAGATGTAAAGTTTCTCAAGTATTGATTGAGGTAGGGCTACTTTTGTTGGTGGAAGAACCCAACACTGCCCTACTAAGGCAAGATCGATATCGACAGATGTAATTTTTTTCAGTGCTGATGTAATTTTCATGCAGCTTCAGGGTGATTAGTCACATAGTATATTTATGACTCAGGTGACTAGCTCAAAAACCTGGCTGCAGAACTAAGTGTCCTGAAGAAACACTGCTTGTGGGTTATAGGTACAAGTCAAAATGTCACAGTAGATATTAAGTTGACTATAACCCAACAAATACTTTAAAATGTGTAACTGTAAGTGCATTATGGCAATAGCAAAATCAACTATCCATCCATAATAAGTCTGACATACAAGGCTGTTAATATAATAGAAATGAGTAGAGGCTTTGACCCGGAAACAGTATTCCTTGCATCATGACTAAAAATAAAATATTAAAACTTGTTTTTTTTTTTTTTGTTAACTGAAATTAATCCGAATAAAAGTTCTTAAAATCTTAAACATCCAAAAATCATTGTCTTCTGTATTATATTGATAAGAAGAGACCAGGGCTATTTGTCAAATTGCACAGGCTATTTCTCAGTAACCAGTGAAAAGTCCAATCAACACAATTTTTTTTCCCTGTATCAGTGGTTTAATATGTTGTTTCAAACACCTGCACTGTAAAAAGTGAAAGCTGACTTAACTTAAAAAAATTGAGGAAACCCGTTGCCTTAAAATTATTAAGTACATAATAATTAAAAAAAAAAAGTTAAGTGAACTTGACAATTCAATTAACTTATTTTTTTTAATGATCATTTACTTAAAAATTTTAAGGCAACGGGTTTCCTCAATTTTTTTAAGTTAAGTCAACTTATCACTTTTTACAGTGCTTTAATTCTTAATTTTGTGAAACTAAAATTTCAATAATTGGGGATGCAAATAAGTGGTACACAGGTGCACATGCACAACCCAAAAAAAAAAAAAAAAGTGCTGGGTAAATAAGTTCAGACCACTCATTTGCGTACCAACATGGTTGGCAGCTGTTAATGCACAATCATCGTTTTAGATCAACTAAATGTAATAATGTATAAGATTTCCAATCAAACTGACAACATAATCCTCGGCAATGCGCTAATGGTTTCAGAGCAAAATGTAAAACTATGATATTTCATATATTGATGCGCTTCACTTGGAAGCACTAAAACACATAGGCAGCACATATAGTTACTTACTGGCAACTTGCCAAAATAAAAGCTTGCTGATTTTAGGTTTGAAATAAAAGAAAAAGTAAACATTAGCTCTGTATTTTTGAAGTGTACTATAAAACAACTGTATTTTTATTTAACGCTGACTTTTTAAAATATAATAATATTATCATCACACTTTATTTATTATTATTTAATACTTTTGGTATTATAATTATTATTAAATAATTGTGTTGTGATAATACTATTATTGCTATTATTAATTATTTTATTATATATATATATTTTTTGTTATATATTTCATGGGTCACAGTATGTGCAGTGTGAGCAAATCAAATCTCCAGGCTCTCTCATGAGAACCAGACTGAAAAACGTATGTGCACCCCTGAATATAATATTCAATATTCAACTACATAATCTATTTTAAAAGAGTGGCTACTGGCCACTCTCCCTTCACTGCCAAACCTACACAGGGCAGTGTGAATTCCTCTCCTTCAGACACTCACACAGGTTTCTCTGGCCCAGCAACACCTCAGGCTGACAAGTCCACACGGAATAGTTGAAGAATGACACTAGTACTTGTACTAAAGAAAAGTCTCAAGTCATTAAAGCAACTGTTGTCCCCACATGCCACATGAAGTGCTCCAGTGTTTATGACCGTGGCATTTTATGAAGTACATTAGTCATAAACTACCTCTCCAGAAACTGTCCAAACAAATGCGTCTTTCAACTGCTTCAGTGCTTTTGTATTTCTCTGAGTGAAGAGGCTTTCAGCATCTGTGACCCCTGTGATCCTGAACAAGCCTTCAGTCTAGCACTCGCTCTCTTCGGATGCAGGCCTGACACATGCTCACTGCCTCAAAGACTGCCAAGCCGTTCAGATCAGAAGGAGGATGGGAAATTCACAGTACCAGCCAGCAGGCCAGACTCTGAAAGGAATCCCTTGCCGTCTGGAGTGCATTGCTGGCAGACAGTTTGCGCTGGATTGCCAAAAGCCCTTAGTTTCATTAATTTATTTGCTGGATCTTGGCTTCAGCTTGGCTTTTTGGAGAAATGAGACTGATAAGGCAAGTTGATTCCAGATAATTTATGTCTGGTTGGTTCTCCCATAACAGCAAGAAAGTAATGTATAGCGTGTGGTGGAATAAAATTATAAGAGTATAAGAGTAATACATTTTGGGAAACCTCATTAACAGCCATAGTGTATACAATAACATGCAAATAGATTATTGACATTCACAATATTTCTAATAGATAGATAGATAGATAGACCATATATTTCTAAAATATAACTACTTTAATTTGTAGACTTTTCAAATAACAGAAATCTGTGGATTATTCATAAACAAATAACAGAAATACGTGGATTATTTATATTTATGCAGAACTTCTCACATAAGTTTACAATATGTGCATACACGCATGAATTTGTAGTTAACCTCGTTCAAATGTTAATGAATTTTGAGTATTTTAAATTAGCATATGTGTGCCTGAGATATTAATTACTTTTAATTAATTAATTAATTAATATTATTATCATCACTACTATTACTAGTACTATTACTAGTTTTATTAACAATGTGAAAATAATTCAATGTGAAATAATATTAATATTTTCTATGTAAAATTCATGCATTCATTCATTCATTCATTTATTGTTTGCTGTCATAACAGGGTTTTGTGGTTTTGGTATTTCACATCTCTTTCTCATTCTCAGCACATCCACAATGGGATTACTGGTCCTGGAAACTGCCAATCTTGTTTATACATATCTGCATTATTTATCTCGTTATCTTTGCACATTCACTGAGAAATTAAACGTCTGGATGCTTCAAAGCCATATGTCCCCACACAATGGTATTTTATCCTCATCCAAATACAGGCTGAGAGAAAGTACCATATGGATTACAGAAAAATTGCACATAAGAATAGTTCTGACAGGAAATTGCCTTTGTGGCCTTGTTGAGCATGAAATTGTTCGCCCTTATTGAATAGTTGCATAAGTGCGGTTCTCAAACCAAAAGCCACCTTGTCAGGGCTTGTCATGTTGTCATTGTCCGTAGAGTGTTTTGTTCTAAATTCAGTGACTGACAATTGAACCACCAAACAAGAGGCTCTATAAATAGCTCTGCTTATCATTGCCAAACAAAGACAATTCTGCCATAAAGCCTGTCAATATTCAGATGATCTCAGAGCAGCTCTAAGCTGCACGCTCATCCTCATTTCCTTGCTTAAGCTGCTTGGGGACCGCATGGTAATCTGGCACCTCTGTTCACTTTCATGCATTCTGTGAGAGCAGGTCAGAGTTCAGAAGAATTATAGTAATCTAGTGACTCAGAGCACTGCTGTCCATTGAGCTCTGATTCTTGGAGCTAATGGAGTCTCACTTTCAGGTCTGGACCACTCTGAAGCAAATTCAAATTAGAATTTGTATTGCAATGTAATTTCTAATAGATGGACCAATAGATGGTCTTAGTATTTGTTGTGCAGAGCCATCCAAGATGTAGGTGAGCTTGTTTCTTCATTGGAACAGATTTGGAGAAATTTATCTTTAATTCACCTAATTGATTGTCTGAAGTCTAGTGGATTATTTGCAGATTATTCTGATGTTTTTATCAGCTGTTTGGAATTTCATTCTGATGGCACCCATTCACAGTAGAAGATTCATTGGTAGCAAATGATGTAATGATAAATTTCTCCAACTCTGTTCCGATGAAGAAACAAACTTATCTACATCTTGGAAGGCCTGAGGGTGAGTCCATTTTTAGCAAATTTAAATTTTTGGATTTTGGATAAACTGTTCCTTTAAAGGGATGGAATACCCAAAATATTGTTCCAAACCTGAATTTATTTGTTTTGTTGAACACACACACAAAGATATTTTGAAGAATGCTGGTAACAAAACAGTTGCCACTGACTTCCATAGTTTTTTTTTTCCCTCACTATATGGAAGTAAACCCTTATGAAAAATAAGTTTATTCAAGTGTGCTATTAGTATACTTCTTTTAAACTAAAAATAGGAAAGTATGCTTTTAGTCACATTTTTATGTACTTCTCAGAAATGGACTTTATGTACTTCTCAGAAATATACTTAAAATGACATTTAAGTATACTTGACTTATACTTACATAAATTCAAAATATATTTGAGCTATACTTGTGCTCCTAGAATCCGTGTTTTCATTGTTATATGGTAGGGGCTGCTAGTACACATCTACTATACAGAATTTCCCAAAAAAAAACACAAGTGAAGAAGAAAAAGAAACAACAGATACTTCCCCGTGTAATCTAACTCGATCATCAGACATGATCCAGATCATATGGCTTGATGGCTTGAGGGTGAGTAAATCATGGGATAAATTACATTTTTTAATGTAACTCCAAAAATGAAAATTCGGTCTTAATGTAAAAAAGAAAATACTTAAAACTTTACGATTACGTCCTATATCATGCACTGGAATGCCACTCTCTCGTGAACGTGCGTATGACAGTTAGCTGAAGCTAGAGATTACATTTGATAAAGTTTTAAATATGGATAATTTTTCTAACACAAATGCATTGCTTCTTGTCAAAAGGCCTTTATCAAGCCCCCAGAGCCATGTGGAACACTTTTTATGATGGATGGATGCACTTCATTGAACTTCAAAATCTTGACTACCATTCACTGCCATTACAAAGCAGAAAGGAGCCAGGTCATATGGCTTGATGGCTTGAGGGTGAGTAAATCATGGGATAAATGAAATTTTTTAATGTAACTCCAAAAATGAAAATTCGGTCTTAATTTGCCCACCCTCAAGTTGTTTCAAACCTGTATGAATTTCTTTCTTCGGTTAAATATATAAAAAAGATATTTTGAAGAATCTTAGTAATCAAACATTTACCGATAGTCATTGACCTCCATGGTACAGAAAAAAAAAATACGGTTAGTGGCTACCATCAACTGTTTGATTATTCATATTCTTCAAAATATCTTCTTTTCTGTTCATCAGAAGAAAGAAACTTATATAGGTTTGGAACAAATGCGGCATGTGTGCTCCATTTACTTATATATATATATAGTGGCATTCAGCATCCAAATACCAGGAATTGTGGCATAACTGTTAACACCTTATATAGAACAAGCTATTAGAATTTGATGAAAAAGCAATTCAGTTTATTTATAATGGCAAGCCTTTCCTTGGAGATTTTTCAGCATTCTTTGAAATGATTTAATATTCGCTAGACTTCAAAAGTACCAGCGTCTCTTAGGTGCTCTGCTTGTCCCTCTTTAGTAGTCATAATTGATCTTTAAAATCTTGCAAGAACATCCTTGTACTCATAGCCCCTCCCTAAAACAATTAGAATAGATGTAGAGTAATTGAACATTTTGTTTTAATTAACAAGATTAATGTGATATGCTAAAACCGGTTTATTAATAGCGCAATCTAGCTTTGTGGGCAAAATTACGTTGTGAAGCCTCAATATCAAATTATCATCCCTAACAGGTCATTCTGTATATCTGTTTGCATGGTACAACGAATGGACAAAGGGAGAGAACTTTGCATTGTTTTGTGTTTTATGCTGTATTTTTGTTGATGTTGCAAACAAGCTGAAGATGTAAGGTGAGAGAGAACTAGAGGAGAAAAGGCTCATCTACATGTTTTTGGACACATTCCTTTGTTGCTGCAGCTAAAAATAATATCAGGGTTAACTCCCTGCTGCAAAAAAGCTGTCCCAAACACTCCATCTTCTGCTATGTGTGTGTGCAGCCCAGACTCCCACCTCTGTTTAGGTGATAAATGAGTGAAAGAGGTGATAGATCATAAAACACAACAGATTCATTGCTGTTGTGGAACCACAGGTCATATTGTCCTCATGCTCAAGCTTCATATAGAGTGAGGTAATATTTAGGGTGCACAAATTAGACCAACAATGACCAAGTTTGTTTTCTCTTTGTAATAATAGTGTCCAATGTCACTTTTCTAAGGACACAATGACCAGCAGCATCGTGGCCATTTAATTTGAGGGGATGCATCATCTCAGAATTGAAACCAAGTTGAATTTAATGCAGCTTCTAAAAAAAAAAAAAAAAAAGAAAAAAGAAAAAAAATTTGTATCTTCGATAATTGCTAATCAATTAGTGGCAGAAGTTATGCACTCACAGACATTTTAGTCATCTTTGACTCAAACATGCAGTATGATTTTTCAGTTTATTAAAACTAAATGATAAATAATAATGATATGTTTGTTATAAGAATTGAGTTTGTATGGAACAGATTTGGAGAAATTTACATCACATTGCAGTACACTGCATTACATTACATCACTTACAGACATTACAAGAACATTTTAATGATCCTTTTTTCTTCAGAACAAGAACATAATACTTCCCAATCTGTTGTACCCCCAAAATAATGTATTTTAAGAGAATTACACATCTATTCAGTTAGAGGGTGCATCCATTAGGGGTTGTAATTTAATGTGGGAGTCATGTGGATTATTATTATGTTTTTATGGGCTGTTTGAGCTCATTCTGACGGCACCCATTCACTGCAGTGAATCCATTAGTGAGCAAGTGATGTAATACTACATTTTTCCAAATTTGTACTGATGAAGAAACAAACTCATCTACATCTTGGATAGCCCCAAGGGTGAGTAAATGTTTACTGTAAAATACTATCTAATTTATGAATTTGGTAAAAATAAATACAAATATGAACGATAACTTATGGTGAAGAACAGTAAAGGGAAATCCCCATAATCCCTGCATGATACATGTTATATATATATATATATATATATATATATATATATATATATATATATATATATATATATATATAATTAATATAAATTACTTATATTATGTTAATACAAATATTAAAGGTGGCTGGACAAGTCCAAGGTTTTTCACACTTATTTTTCATGCAGTAAACAGATTATGCAAATGCAATATGCAATGGCCATGAAAGTTTCCCTTCTCTTTAGTGTTATTAGAGACGATACTACACTGATCCACACTGGAATATAACTGCTGGCTGGGTTCACGAGATATCTTTTGTGTTTTTAGCTTAGATTATTTCAAACAATCTCTCTCCCCAGGAATATGTTTTAAGTCTTGCACCGCTAGCTGCTTAAAATTCCTGTCATGAATCTACCTGTGGGCAGACTTTTCTGAAATCTAAGACATCTTCAGGAAAACAGTAACTTCAATAAGATAAATTTGAGTCAGATTTCCCCACAGACATACTTAATATTCAAGAAACAGTAAATTATACAGGGTATTTTAAATACACCCTGTTATTCACTTATAGACAGAAGATTCTACTGGTGGGTAATTTTAAGGAATTTTCACTTTTCAAACTAAATTAACTGGTAGTGAATTTCACAATTGCAGTAATTACAAGGAAACTGTAAAATAAAAAAACTGAATTAAATTTAAAATTGTAAAGTAAAAAGATTGAGATATGTTACAGTTTTTCTTGATTGCTAAAACACTATAACCAGGCTTTTGAACTAAAATTTTAAAACCATAACGCCATTTTTCAAAAAGCACACCCATTTTACTGAACTATAAACACTATTCCCCTGCTCTGACACATGAGTCAGATTTGGTGAACTGTTACTGCAAAACTCTACACACAAATCCCTATGTTTCTCAGTGCTTACACCATGTGGTCATCTAGAAAGCACTAGCATTCAATATTGTTCACTCAAGTCTGCACAGTTTGAGCTCAATTTGCACACAATTACCCAAGTGGAAACGCTTGGAGTCAAAATTTACTTCGATGGATAGATAAAAGGGTTAAGGTCACCTTACAGTTTTTTCAGTGGCTTTGGTGCATTTCTCAGATCAGAAATGAAATTCTCAAAACTACTTGTTCAACCTCCACATCATCTAGTCACTTGTGCACATCATAAAAAGTTTCTCATTCTTTTGAACAAGTTGTGATTGCTTTGGTACATTCATGCAACTGATTATGTACATTTGTCTGTGGTTTCTTACATTATCAGTTACTCTTGTCATGTTGCTCAAAATGTATTATACAGTTCTCTGTGCTATAGTCTTACCCCTCAAAACCTCAAGTCATTAGTTCATCGTAGAAGTCATTACGGTAAATGCAAAATGGTTGATCTAGTTGTCGTAAACTGTCAAGCATATTTTCTACACATTTCTATTAGACTTTTTATAAATTTGCCATGAATTGTGCAAGTGAATCTTGACTTTCACTAATGAAGAGAATATAGATCAACCAATGACAAACCAGTTCTCTGAAATAGCTCAAAGGTACATCTAATAAACCTTTAACTGGACAGCATATACTGTATAGACAGAGGACAACACAAGAGTTACAAATTCTGACAGCGGACTTTCTCATTTTTATTTTCGCCTTTGTGCACATATTTCTTTTTCTTTTATATTTCACAATAACGTTGTAATGTGTATTTTTTTTTCTTGTTTTTTTTTTCTTGGTCAGACCACTAGTAAAAGTGTAGCTGTGAATCATATCCAGTCTTTTTCAATCAATATCCCACATACAGTAATGTGTCAATTTGTACTTTTGAAATGGATATATGGCATGCATAAGAAGTGCAGCCTTCTGCATTTCAGTACAGTAACTGTCATCCAAACTGTTGCCATAGTTTACATCAGGTAATACTAACAGAGTGCACTGTTAAATTGACAACATGACTAAGCATTTTGCCTGTCTTGTTTGTGAACAATGACACAAGGACATCAGGCATGCAAGAGGATTTCACCCCGCTGCCTGGCCAGGGCCAGTATAGCCTGTGATGTTGAAGAGGTTCTTTGGCCTGTTCCAGACCAAAGATGGGATACTGGGGCAGAATAATTATTTTTGTTGTTGTTTGCTGTTTTGTACTGTACTCTACAGTACATTAAATTGAGGAATAAAACATTTGGGGAGTACCTAACTTATTACAGGTTTTTGTAGTATTGTTTTGAATTTATCTCATCAGTGAGTAAAACTGTGTTGTAGTGTGTGTATTTTTTTATTGTTTGTGTGTCACGTCTGAGAGCAAATTTTGGTTTTTCAGCAAGATTGAGTTGTTTTGAGTGAAGAGCTTCATTTTGACCTGAATATAACAAGTTTGGGGAATTGAGTTAGAAGTTATGGATTTGTGTTTAGAGTTTCGCAAAAAAGAGGCATAATTTCAAGAAATGTGTTTAAGCAATCGAGAAAAACTGTAATATGTCTGATGTCAAACTTCTCCATATAAAATAAAACTTTATTAGGCAAGTTTTATTAAATGACAAGTCTTCATTTCATGTAAGTGAAAAGATGATTCCATACATATTTAAAATCATTAATAATAATTTAAAATAATGACTTTAAAAATGACTTTGTTTCTTGCTTTGTAAATGTTCTAAATTTCTTGCACACACACACACACACACACACACACACACACACACACACACACACACACACACACACTAAATATCCTGTTATGTAGTTTTTATTCAGGTTTCATGCTGCTGTCCCTGCAATTCAAATAGGTAAATGAACATACCAATGTATTTACTTATTTAATGTAAAAATGCAGAATGTTTTCTGTGAGGGTTATATTTAGGGGATAAAAAATATCATTAGCGTGGTATAAAAACCATTGCGTATACGGAAAGTCCTCATAATGATAGATGTACCAGCGTGAGTGTGTGTGTTCATTGAATTTATGTTCCACACAAGGTGAACTGTTGAGCATGTTGGGATGGGGCCCACAGCAGTGCTTTATTTCCTTGTTTACTTTACACCAGTCATCTGTGTTCTTCTATCTCACATTAGGGGGGTTACTCATAAAAATCTGATAGCATCTTAAATTAACCATCTGCTGTTCCTTTTCTCTTTATCATATTTGATCATGCCAGGAAGTTTAAGCTTCTTAGCAAACACAACTGATTGAATCTTTTAATGGATAGAAGCCATGGTGTGGAGTAAGTAAATTAGTTTAACTCTGTAATTATATCAGAAATATTGCACTCGCCTCCCACTATAAAAAGCCTAATGAGGCATCAAGAGAAAATATTGCTGAGTAACAAGATACTCTGTGTTCTGTACCAGCAACCACTGAGCATTGCTATTGTGCCCTTGAGCACTGCACTTAACACATAACTCCTCATTGCTGTTACATGACACCCCTGTTTCCCCAACCTCACTTCCCCCAAGGCACGATGGAATAGAAAAATCAGCTCTCATTGCTTCACCGGCTACGAGATCAGCATGGACCTCCGTGACTGGCTTGTTATCTCAAATGATGCTGACCTTACATAGGTTAGACTGACCTGAAGCACTGTAATGCTGATGTCCATTAGACTGACTGTCAGTTTGTTGCCAGATTACTGTAATGAAAACGTGTCAATATTTTACAACAAACTATAGCTGGCTGTAATTTACCCAATGCAAAGGTACACACAGTGGACAGATATATTGGACAAACAGAAACTGGTTTGTGATCCTGAGAAGAATTACAGAAAAAAAAGACAAACATTATTATTATTCATAGTTTTCACCATAATAATGTAGTAGGGGAAACGTGTTGTCTAGTAATGTGACAACTAGTCTATTTTAATCCAGTGAATATTTGTCAGGGTAGGTTTATTTCGGAAAGGTCGGTTTCTGTAAGGTAGGGTTGACATGATATGGATGTTGTCATACTATATGGGGTAAGTTGTCACAAGGAGAACCTGCCTGTTATAGGCTTTTCAGCAAAAGCAATTATGAAACATGATTGCCAAAAGAGATTGTGATTATAAATAATATAAAATGTATAAATCATAAAATTACAACACATAAAACACACAACTTTTATGAAAAATAACCTTATCGCAAAATTATACATTTGCTTACGGTCCAACTTTACAGTCCACCATCAAAAATATGAAGATGTTGGAGTATTCTTGTTAATATTTCAACATCATTATATAATATTCTTGTTAAATACATATTCTAATTAACAAGGTGATTGAAACTAACATACAAAGCAACTGCAAGAGAAAACACACATTTGTGTAACTGAACTTTTAACTCAAATCTCTATAGCTGCTGAGATGCTAGCCCCAGTCTCTACTGTACAGTGCATAGAGACCAAAGACCCATTTACCGCTTTCCTATTTCTGACATTTTATCACTGCTTGACACTATTTCTTGGATGCACTTCTAAACAAAGCCCCTCATGAATAAAATACATTACCTTGAAACATGTTAAATAATTCACATTTCAGTTATATCAGGTGATGTGTCACTCTACATGCCAAGAGTCTCTCGCATTTTCTCCGGGTTGATTTGCTGAGCCATAGTTTATTGTAAATGTCACTGAAATTGTAGAGGTGTATGTGCATTAGGTAATTATATATATATATATATATATATATATATATATATATATATATATATATATATATATATATAATGGAAAAGATGTTTTATTAGTATTAGTATTTATTCAGATTAATTAAACATATATATGCACATTTTTAGTAGTATCTTTTTATTAGTATACTGTTATGTGATGTGTTGATAATTCAGCCTGTTGGTATTAACTGTACTTATCATGCTAGCAAATTAACACCTTGCTGCAGTTCTGTTGACCATGTGTGAGATTTTCACAGAGTATGTTGTGAATTCAGTGAGCATGAAATAGATTAATATTTCAAGACCATTTTATGACCTTGCCTCCTTCGGTGTATGTGTGCCGCCAATGCTGTACACATACAAAAAAAAAAAAAAAAGTTGTCTAGCTTTGTAATATGTTGCATGGATAAAATTTTTGATGCTTCGCCTGGGTTTATTTTGCCCAATATGTAACTTATTATGTTATTGCTGAAGTAGACTTTTTAAATATTTTTGAAAGAAGCCCTTTATGCTCAACAAAGCTGCATTTATTTGATCAAAAATAAATAGACCAATTATATTGTGAAATATTATTACAGTTTTAAATAACTGTTTTCTACAGTAATATATTTTAAAGTGTAATTTATTCCTGTAACGGCAAAGCTGAATTTTCAGCAGTCATTTCTCCAGTCTTCAGTGTCACATGATCCTTCAGAAATCGAATAATCTAATCTAACATGCTGATTTGGTGCTCAAGAAAAAATTATCATTATTATCAATGTTGGAAACAGTTGGACTGCTATATATTTGGTGGAAACGGTGATACATTAATTAGAAATTAATAATAAAATTTTTAATAAATCTTTTGTAACATTATAAATTGACCAATTTAATGCCTCCTTGCTAAAAAAAAAAAAAAAAAAAAAAAAAGTAAAAAGTATTAATTTCTTAAAAAAATAAAGTCTCAAACTTTTGACCCCAAACTTTTGAACTGTAGTTATGCGGCTGCTTATCAAATAAATAAATAAATGCATATCGATTTGAGTTGAAATTATTTCATTATGTGAGGTGAAAAAGACAGATGATATAAGTGATATGAGAAATATGAAAAGTCCTGTGCCAATTTGTTCATAAAAGTATTTTTTTGAGTGGATAGATTCAGTTTATAAAACATCAAAAAGGCAGCAGCTATTTGCACTGTGTAAATACCAATTAGATGCTATTTACACTAAGCACAAATACAAATTTACACTAGGTACAAATAGCAATGGATTCTATTTACACTAAGTGAAAATAGCAGTATTTTTAATGATACGCTATTTACACTAAGTGCAAATAGCCCGCCTTGTTGGCAGAGGCCATTTACACTAACTCTGCCCACCAACGTGTGATTGGGGTAGTCAACACTACAAAAGACACTTGTTAAATATCAGTTCCAGTGGTGTAGATGGTAAAGTGTGAGCTTTTTGACGCAATCAACCTGAGTTCGTACCTGCCTTTAGCCAAACTTTTTTTTCTCCCTTTTCAAATCTCATATCACATCAGAAAGGCAATTATTTTCAATAAAAATGAAGGAAATAATCAAAAAGTTGAAATTAAAGTATCAGGTAGGGTTAGGGTAGGTGTAAGGAGGGCTTTATTGTCCCAATAAGGTGGCATCCATTTAATAATTTGAATTAAAATTATAATTTACAATCAATACGTTATTATTGCTTAGTGTTTTATAATGTACTACAATACCGAGTTGCAGATAATTGCCACTATTTGCAACAAGTTGTATAAATAGCAGAACATCTTGCTATTTTAACATAGTGTAAATAGAATCTATAGCTATTTGCACTTAGTGTAAATAGACACGCCGATAAAAAAATCTGCACACCAAACAAATTTTAATTTCATGATCCATTGAAAAATATTATTTTACTAAAGATTATCATATAAAGTGACAACAGAACAGCGCTTTATATTTATGTTCAGTAAAATACTATTTTAACTACTATTTGTTTGGTGTGCAAATTTTTGTATGTTTGTTTGTTTGTTTTTCATGAGTTATACGAGAGACATGAAACTAGCAAAGTTATGTAAATTGTTGCCTGTCACAAT
Source organism: Spinibarbus caldwelli (assembly GCA_039654775.1). NCBI lineage: Eukaryota > Metazoa > Chordata > Actinopteri > Cypriniformes > Cyprinidae > Spinibarbus > Spinibarbus caldwelli. Next base: position 14,317,316 of record CM077234.1, read on the forward strand.
GGACAAAAATGTTCACTGCTGAATGCCACGATTGACCAATCAGAATCAAGTATTCTAGCCACGTAATACAAGCAATGTAGTGTGTTGTTGTATACTGGTTATGTGAGTCACTCATCAAGTTTGTAAAAATGTATCAAACTCACCAGGGCACAGTACATCTCAGGTGGGTCTCCGCAGGTAATGTTGGGTGGGTCCAGAGACACAGTCAGGTATTTGGTCATATCAGTGGCCTCAGGCTGGCAGGCCATGTAGTGCCATGCCAGGCGGTCCTCTGCATAAACCTGGGACTTACAAACATCATAGTGCCCCCATGAGGCCGGGTAATGCTGTGTGGCATGACACCAACTCACCCACAGGGCCTGTAGTACAAACCCTAACAGTAAGTACATGGTTGCGCCTTTCTTCTGATGGCTCATTAAATGGAGTCTGAGAGATAATAAGCAGGCAGAGTATGATGAGGCAGACTGCCTCTGTGGTAACACTGAACTTTAAAGTGGAAAAAAGGCTGGCATCTGTGCCAGTTTTGACTCAGCTTCCTTAGGCCGCTCTAATTTCACTCGTGTTTCTTTTCGTCTGATTGTGTTGCAGGGGCGCTTGAATGTGTTTTGACAAAATTGCGGTAAGCACGGGTCACCGGTGTGAAAGAATGATATTAATTCCTTCTTGAAGCCATTAGTGGAGGCCATTGCAGATCATCCGCCTGTCCATCGCTGTTTCCCGTATGGTCTCCGCAGTCTGTGGGGATAAAAACAAAAGAAGAGGAAAAGAAGAATGTGTCAGTGGAGGAGCTTTCAGGACTGGTGTTGTGCGAATAACGAGGAGCCCAGTGGAAAAGGTGAGGAGGTGCAGGTCAAGTGTTTTCTATAGCTGAGACGGACTTCATAGAGAAATAGCCTAAAAATACCTGCTTATTACGGAAGACAAATAGAAAAACATCCCTGTAGGCACAAACAGACTGTGTAAGTCTGCACATCTTTCCACAGTGCAACCCTCAAATGTCTCTCAGCAATTTGAGATTTCAAGCATTCTGTTCTAGTGTGAGGCAAGCAGTGGTGGAAAGAAGCCAATATTTTTTCTAGATATAGAAATGGTATGCATACTTCATATTTCATAGACCTTAATGGATTTCATAGACCTTTTAATGTCACAGACAGATGCCCTTATTACTAGTGCTACACTGCAAAACATATTTTGTCAGGTGGCCTAAAATGTGCTTCATGCGATAACATAAAAGTAACTACTTTTATACAAGTAAAAATATTTAATTGGATCTATTTAATATGACTGAATCAACCAGGC